>CAJQZJ010034110.1:2094418-2124932 GCA_907164525.1 Lophiomys imhausi
AAAAAAAAAAAAAAAAAAAAAAAAAAAAAAACAACTGGGGCTGGAGAGATGGCTCAGAGGTTAAGAGCACTGGCTGTTCTTCCCAAGGTCCTGAGTTCAATTCCCAGCAACCACATGGTGGCTCACAGCCATCTACATTGAGATCTGCCCGGGCATATATGTAGAGCAAATACTGTATACATAATTAAAAAAATGTTTAAAAAAAACAACAACAACAACAACAAAAAGCCGGACATGGTGGCGCACGCCTTTAATCCCAGCACTTGGGAGGCAGAGGCAGGTGGATCATTGTGAGTTCGAGGCCAGCCTGGTCTACCAAGTGAGTCCAGGACAGCCAGGGCTACACAGAGAAATCCTGTCTCAAAAAAAAAAAAAAAAATTCTGGGACAGTGGCACATTCCTTTAATCCCGGCACTTCAGAGGCAGAGGGAAGCAGATCTCTGAGTTCGAGGCCATCCTGGTCTACAGAGTGACTTCCAGGACAGCCAGGGCTCTGTTACACAGAGAAACCCTGTCTCAAAAAACAAAACAAGCAGCCGGGTGGTGGTGGCGGCGCACGCCTTTAATCCCAGCACTTGGGAGGCAGAGGCAGGCGGATCTTTGCGAGTTCGAGGCCAGCCTGGTCTACAAAGCGAGTCCAGGACAGCCAGAGCTGTTAAACAGAGAAACCCTGTCTCGAAAAACCAAAAAAAAACAAAAAAAACAAAAAAACAAAACAAAACAAGCAAAAAAGGTCTGGATTCAATAATCAAGGGGCTTTAATAATGTACTGGGTAGTTTTATGTTGACTTGACACAAGTGAGGGTTATTTGAGAAGAAAGTGTCTTTTTGTTTTGTTTTGTTTTTCTTTCTTTTTTTAATTTATGTGCATTGGTGTTTTGCCTACATGTATGTCTGTGTGGGAGTGTCAGATCTTGGGAGTTACAGACAGTTGTGAGCTGCCATGTGGGTGCTGGAAATTGCCAGTGCTGTTATCCTCTGAGCCATCTCTCCATCCAGCCCCAGAAAGAAAGAATCTTAATTGAGAAAATGCCCCCTTAGCATGTGGACAAATCTGTGGAGCCTTTTCCCCACTGGTGACTGATGTGGGTGGGGCCACCGCTGAGCAGGTGGTCCAGGGTGCTGTAAGAAAAGCAGCAATGATCCTCCGCGGCCTCTGCCTCAGTTCCCTCTCTGACTTCTCTTAACGCTGAGCTGTGATCTTAAATATACTGTTTCTTACTCAAGTTTCTTTTTCTTGTGGTGTTTTATCCATGCAGTAGAAACCCTAAGACACCTGCTGAGCCATCTAGCCAGCTGCCCCCATCCCCCTAATCCCTGGTTTTTAGTTATTTTGTTTACGTGAGTGTATACACATGTGAACCTGTCCTAAAAGGCCAGAAAACTCATCAGATTCCGTGGGGATAGAGTCACAAGTATCTGCCTGCCATGGGTGCTGGGTGAGATCCAACACTAGGAACTCTTTTAACTGCTGATCAGTCCGTCCAGGACAGCCCCCCCCCCCCCCTGCCAACACACACACCCTGAAGTTTTTTGTTTTAAGGTTGTGTGTTTGTTTGTTTTAGCCTGGTTTTTATTTGATTGTTTTTGCTTTGGTTTTGGGTTTAGTTTTTTGGGTTTTTTTTTTTTTTTTTTTCCCAGACAGGGTTTCTCTTTGTAGCCCTGGCTGTCCTGGACTCACTCTGTAGACCAGGCTGGCCTTGAACTCACAGAGATCCGCCTGCTTGTGCCTCCCCAGTGCTGGGATTAAAGGCGTGCGCCACCACCACATGCAGTTTTGGTTTTGTTTTTTTATTTTATTTTTTTATTTTTATTTTTTGGTTAGTGTTTCAGTCTCTGTAAGTCTCTAGAGGCCTAGGTTGGTTGGTTCTGTTGATCTTCATGTGGTGTTTTTTTTTTTTTTTTTTTTGGTTTTTCGAGACAGGGTTTCTCTGAATATCTCTGGCTGTCCTGGACTCGCTTTGTAGACCAGGCTGGCCTCGAACTCACAAAGATCCGCCTGCCTCTGCCTCCCAAGTGCTGGGATTAAAGGCGTGCGCCACCACCGCCCGGCTTCATGTGGTGTTTTTGTCCCCTCATGGTCTCTCTATTCCTCCTCCCTCTCATATAGAGGACTCCCAGAGCTCCACCTGATGTTTGACTCTGTGTCTCAGTATCTGTTTTGATTCACTGCTGGGTGGAGTTTCTGGTAGGACAGATCTGCTAGGTCAGCTCCCTTTGTTTTGTTTTGTTTTTGTTTTTGCTCTTCGAGACATGGTTTCTCTGTGTAACAGTTCTGGCTGTTTTGGAACTCGATTTGTAGACCAGGCTGGACTCTTAACAGAGGTCAGCCTACCTCTGCCATGGGTGCTGGGATTAAAGGTGTGCACCACCGTCATCCTGCTGGTTCTTGCTCGCGTTGATCTTGGATCCCTCTGCGAATTCCTCCACGCTGCTGTACTCGTTCATGTCCTCTATGGTGGGGGAGCCGTCGGCAACGGGGTGCTGGCGCGCAGTCCGGGTCCCGGCGGCGGCGCGTTGTAGGGAGCTAGGTTTAAAAAAGCTTCCACACGCCGGGCCGTGGTGGCGCACGCCTTTAATCCCAGCACTTGGGAGGCAGAGGCAGGCGGATCTTTGCGAGTTCAAGGCCAGCCTGGTCTACAAAGTGAGTCCAGGACAGCCAAAGATACACAGAGAAACCCTGTCTCGAAAAACCAAAAAAAAAAGCTTCCACAGAAGCTTCTGGGTTTGGGATATGTGTTTATAGAGTACTTGGTCTTAGACCAGTGTAAGCTTTTTATACTGATACCTCTTTTTAAATGCCTAAAACTTTGTTCCAATGATATTTGTACTTGCTAGTTTGTCAGGTTACCATGCCTTGGCCAATTACCAGTGTTGGCTATTAAAAATTGTTTCAGCTTGCAGCCAGAAAATAGGATTGTTAGTAGGTACAATATCCAGAAAAAGAACCTGTGAGTTCAAGCTTAAAATTAGGTGACAAGTTGACATTGAGATTGTCATTTTTCCCTGATCAAAATGAATAAAATCTTTTTCAAATAAAATCTCAATTAAGTCTTGAAAAAAAAAAAAGGTGTGCACCACCATCTCCTGTTTTTTTTTGTTTTTTTTAAATTAAAATCTATTTATTTATCATTCATTTATTTACTTATTCATTCATTCATTTACTTATTTATATCTATTTATTTTATTTATTTTGAGTTTGTTTGTTTTTTTTTTGGTTTTTCGAGACAGGGTTTCTCTGTATATCTCTGGCTGTCCTGGACTTGCTTTGTAGGCCAGGCAGGCCTCGAACTCACAGAGATCCACCTGCCTCTGCCTCCTGAGTGCTGGGATTAAAGGCGTGTGGCACCACGCCTGACTTAAATATTAAAAAAAAAAAATACAGGGGCTGGAGAGATGGCTCAGCAGTTAAGAGCACTGGCTGCTCTTCCAAAGGACCCGAATTCAAATCCCAGCACCACATGGTAGTTCAGAGCTGTCTGTAATGGCTGGGCGTGGTGGCGCACTCTGGGAGGCAGAGGCAGGTGGGTCTCTGTGAGTTCCAGGTCAGCCTGGTCTACAAAGTGAGTCCAGGACAGTTAGGCTGTTACACAGAGAAACCCTGACTTGAAAAACATAAAAAATAACCCCCCCAAAAATCATTATTTCCCCCCTTCCCTTTCCTCCCTCCAATCTTTTTTTTTTTTTTTTAAACAACAGGAGTCTTATTTTGTAGCCCAGGTTGGGCATGAACTCCCACCAATCCTCCTGCCCCAGACTCTGGAGCGCTGGTTTTACAGGAGTATATCACTCTCAGTTTAGCTCCATGCAGCCAACACCCAGGTCCTCTCCTTCCTCGCTCCTGGCTATTCCATTAGCAGAAGACACAGCACAGGCCACTTCACTGAGAACTGTGGCTGTTTATCGTGCTGTGGTTGTGTGCTTTCCGCCACCCTGCAGCACTTAAAGGGCGCAACTTCCTGACTGGCTTTTCTCTGTGGCCTCTAGGCTGCAGGCTTTATTCTCAGTGTCCCTCAAACTTCCACTAACACCCATCTTCCCATGTCCAAATGCCCTATGTCGATGAATTACAACCTGAGACCCTTTAATACAATTGTGGTGACCCCCAACCATAAAATCATTTTCTTTCTTTTTTTTGTTTTTTCAAGACAGGGTTTCTCAGTGTATCCTTGTCTGTCCTGGACTCACTTTGTAGACAAGGTTGGCCTTGAACTCACAGAGATCCGCCTGCCTCTGCCTCTCAAGTGCTGGGATTAAAGGTGTGTGCCACCATGCCCGGCCATTACAGACAGCTCTGAACTGCTATGTGGTTGCTGGGATTTGAACCCAGGTCCTTTGGAAGAACAGCCAGTGCTCTTAACTGCTGAGCCATCTCTCCAGCCACCATAAAGTCATTTTCATTGCTACTTTATAACTGTAATTTTGCTACTACTATTATGAATCATAATGTAAACAACTGATATGCAGGATGTCTGATATGTGAACCCCGTGAAAGGGTCGTTTGACCCCAGAGGGGTCAGAACTGCAGATTGAGAAACACTGTCTTATACCTTCCTGCAGGCCACAGTACCCAGCTCCCAGCATGCTCCCCTTGGGCACAGCATCCTTCACCCCACCCTCAGAGAGATAGACACACCAGAGGACCCTAGCAATGGCTTTTATTGCTCCTGAGCAGTGGGCAATACAGATTAGTTTGTGTGGTTGAGGCTCAGATTGGGGTTGGTTCAGGGTATGGGCCCAGGGTCTGTGCTAGGGGATGGTATCAGTGGGTGTCATTTATCCTTGAAGTGCCTGAGTGTCCTGGGCAGGTTGGGGCCCCCAGGGTTGGTGACGGGGTCTCAGAGAGTAGGTGACTGAGTCCCTGAGGGCCCACACACCAGGGACACCAGAGCTGAGTCCGTGCCCTGGAAGGAGGGGCTGGCTGCAGCAGCCCCTGAGTTGCCCCCATGGGGTCATGGGGTCAGAAGTCTGGGCAGAGCTAGGAATCAGAGCTCATCATGGTGCCTTGTCAGGTCCTCACCATAGTTGGTGGCCTGGCTGCCCACAAACATGTTCCAGTTGCTCAGGATCTCAGCTTTGCTTAGACGGCCATCCTGTGGGCAAAGGGGTCAGCAGGAGGCAGGGCACACATGGGACACTACCAATCAAGATGTCCCTAGGACCCCTCCTCTGCCTTGCAGCTCTCCTCTGTCCCCCATTTCAGCTTCTCTGGATCTGTGTCTCAGTCTCTTTCTCTTTCTGGATCTCTTGTCTCTGTCTCTCTGTCACAGGGCCCTCCCGAGGTCCAGCGGTAGCCCAGACCCACCTCATCTGTGTCACTCTCATGCAGCAGGTGGTTGGCCTCCACCAGGGGCTGGTCCTGGGATGGAGGCAGCACCCAGTAACCAACCTCACTGCCATCCAGCCGCCCATCCTTGTTCAGATCCCGGAAGTCCCGGAACTGCTGCCGCTCTGTCTGTACCCAGGCAGGTTCCTCCTTCCCAGGCTCCTCAGAGTACAGGTCCGCTGAAAGGGATGGGAGGAAGGCGAGGCATATGAGATCAGGGGCAGCCCTGGAGGCCTGGGAGACCTTCATCCTGCATCCCAAGAGCCTGTGGAGGTGGAGGCGAGGAGATTAGAAGTAGGTCTGCTTCACTTCATAGCAAGTTTAAAGCCAGCCTGAGTTACAGGAGACCTGCTCAGAACAATCTTTTTTTTTTTTTTTACCACCAGCAAACAGATTTTATTCTCAATTGCCCTTCCCTGAGTTAAACAGTCTGATGCCTACCTAGCACAGGGCTGGCTGCAATGGGACACAGTAGAGCGGCTGAAACCCTTCAAACGGTCTGAACCAGGATAACTGGAGACACAATGTTTGTTATGGAAACAAGACAAACTTTAAGCCTGGCACACCCAACAAAGCCCCTGAGCCATGGCTTTGTGGGACCGCAGGCTGACCCCAAAAGGGCCTGTCTCTAATGCTTTATGCAGCAGGTGCCTAGTGTACGCCTCCTGGGCTAGGCACACAGTAGGTTCTGCATATAATGGGTGTTCGGTCCATGCAGAGTGATGAAGGTGTGAGGACCACCGCTCTCCTTGGTGCCAGGAGACGACGGGCATCAGGGCACAATGGGTGGTGCTCACCGATGTACTCCTCCACCTGGACATAGCCATCTTTGTTCTTGTCAAGGTCCTCCAGGGTCTCCTGGCGGAGAGAGACATCGGGGTGAAGGGTCAGTGCACCTGATTGGAACAATCTGCAGAGGGAGGAGAGGTGGGGACTTTGAATGTGACAGGGAGGTACATGTGTCTAGTGGAAGGCAGCCAGGAAACCTCCGTGTCCAACCTTGCCCAGCTTTGTTTGTTTTGTTTTATGAGATAGGCTCTCACTGTGTAACCCCAGTTGGTCTAGAACTCACTGTGTAGACAAGGCTACCTTCCAACTCGCAGAGACCTGCCTGGCTTTGCCTCCTGAGTGCTGGGATTAAAGGCGTGCCCTACCAGGCCCAGCTCATGGATTATGTGTTTTTAAAGATTAAAAAATATATAGGTGTATGGATGTTCTGCCTCCATGTCTGTGTACCATATGTATGCAGTCCCTCCAAGGCCAATCACGGAGTCAGATCCTGCCGATCTGGAATTACAGACAGCGTGCTGAGAAACAAACCCCAGGCTTCTGCAAGAACACAAGTGCTTTTAACCGTTAAGGTATCTCTCCAGCCCATGGACCATTTTTTTTTTGACACATATACTCAACATGTCTACTCTTCATGTTGTTTGTCCTAATTTACAAAACATGTCTTCTGGGCCCGGCATGGTGGTGCAGGTACTCGGGAGGCAGAGGGGCAGATCTCTGAGTTCATGAGTTCCAGGCCAGTCTGGTCTACAAATTGAATCTAGTACAGCCAGGGCTACACGAGAAACCCTGTCTCGAAAAACAAAACAAACAAACAAACAAAAAAAGCAGTGCATAGTGGCACATGCCTTTAATCCCAGGACTTGGGAGGCAGAGGCAGGCAGATCTCTGTGAGTTTGAGACCAACCTGGTCTACAGAGCAAGTTCCAGGACAGCCAGGGCTGCACAGAGAAATCCTATCTCAAAAAATAAAAATAAAAATTTTCTGTTCCCCACTTTTAGATTCAAGCTCATTCAGTAGAAGATGGTGTAAACAAATACTGAGGGGACAACTCAGCAGTAAAGCCCCTACCAAAAACCTCCACTGAAGACCTGGGTGTGGCCCAGCAGTAGAGCCCCTGCCTAGAACCCCCCCCCCCCCCGTGAGGGGTTGAGTCTTGGTTCAGTAATATGGTGCTTGTTTAGCACATCCATAACCCTGGGTCCCATCACCACCCTGAAAAACAACAACAAAACACATCAGGATCTAGGCAGACAATGTAGTTGGTAAACTACAATGCCACACAAGCATGGAGATCTGTTGAATCACTCAAAACCTACATAAGATGGGTGTGGTGTCACACACTTATGATCCCACAGCTGAAGAGGCAGAGAAAGGAAGATACCTGGGATAGCTGGTCTCCAGTCTAATCTAATCAGAGAGCCCCAAATCCTAGCCATGATCCAGTTTCAATAAAACAAAACAGAAACAAAGTGTGGGAAGATGGCTCAGAGGTTAAAAGCACTTGCTGTCTTACAGAAGACCTGGGCTCAGTTCCCAGCACCCAGAGTGGGCAGCTCACAATCATTTGTAACTTAGGGTCCTGGTGGCCCAAATTTTTTCTTCCGGCCTCCACAGCACCTGCACGCACAACAGTAAGAACGTTCTGTATCTGGTATCTGAGACGTAATTAAATCACAGGGTGAGCCGGGCAGTGGTGGCGCACGCCTTTAATCCCAGCACTTGGGAGGCAGAGGCAGGCGGATCTTTGCGAGTTCGAGGCCAGCCTGGTCTACAAAGTGAGTCCAGGACAGCCAGGGCTACACAGAGAAACCCTGTCTCGAAAAACCAAAAAAAAAAAAAAAAAAAACCAAACAGATAAATCACAGGGTGTTATGTGTACATTTCAAAGAAACTGCGTTTTCCTGGGCTCCAGCCACAGTTGGTGTTGACCTGAAGCTCTTCTTAGGGTGTGGTTGTCCGGGCACAGGCTGGGGGACTAGACACCCACTGGTAGGACAGGAAGGTCTGGATTCTGCCCCACATCTACGTTACTGGGCTGGAAGTCTTGTGAAAGATGCTGGGACCCAGGACAGGGTTGGGAAGCAGGCTCTCTGCCATGTGACTCACCGTGACCACAATGTCCCGCATGTGAGGGAACTCCTCCGGATGCAGAAAGGCGGTCAGCTCTTCCCGGGTAGCCATGGAGTCCCCATCCTGGTCTGCCACACGGAACCGCCTCTCATCCCGAGCCAGCATCTTCTTGTAGGTCTCAGCATCCTCCACATCATGAAATTCCTCCCCTGGGGAAGGACAGATGTGGGCGAGATACACAACCACAGAGGTTAGGCCTGGTGGCTTAGGAAACAGCAGAAGGACCCAGCTAATGGTCGAATGTCCACAATGTGTAAGAAAACATGTCAGTCACAAGATGGGTGTGATCCAGGTCTGTCATCCAAGATATTTAAGAGACTGGAGCAGGGGAATTGCCAAGTCCAAGGTCAGCCTGGGTAACTAAGCAAGACTGTCTCAAATAAAAGGTGCACAGAGAAACCCTGTCTCGAAACAAACAAACAAAAGTAAAAGGAAGGGTAGGGACGAAGCTCAGTGATAAAGCCCGGCAGTGAGCCTCTGCTTGGAATCCCCCAGTGAGGCATTCAGGTTGTTGTTCAGTCTTTCCTACCAAGTGTGAGGCCTTAGGTTCAATCCTAGAGCTGCAGAGTAATCGTTTTCATGAGTAATATATTCAGTTTCTTGTATCTGGCTGTGACGCAATCAGCTATGTCATATACTAACTCCTCAGTCCTGAGAGTGTCCTAAACGCCAAGCTCCTCATCTACAATCTTTTTTTTTTTTCGGTTTTTCGAGACAGGGTTTCTCTGTGTAGCCCTGGCTGTCCTGGAACTCACTCTGTAGACCAGGCTGTCCTCCAACTCACAGAGATCCGCCTGCCTCTGCCTCCCGAGTGCTGGGATTAAAGGCGTGTGCCACCATGCCCGACTTCTTTTTCTTCTTCTATTTCTTTTTTTTTCTTTTTCTTTTTTTGAAAGATAGGGCCTCTCCCTCCAAGTACTGGGTGAGCACCACCATTCCCACTCCCCAACCCCCTTTCCATCCTGTCAGCCACAATGTTCCATTTAATCACACAAAGCAGGAAGAATTGCTTTTTCCATTTGTTCTCTTTTCTGAATGTAATGTGACTTGGACTCTGAGTGGACACTGGCCCTGCTAGTCACAAAGCTCTTTTCTGATGCAGTCTGACTCACTGACGCGGAGCAGGGAAGAGCTTTCCACTGGAGGTGGAACAATGTATGCAAAGGGCAGAGGAGCTGAGGAGGTCTGGGACTCCACAGAAGAAACTTTTGGGGCAGAAACCCTAGAAACACAAAATTGAAGGTGGGGCAAGGCTGGATGAAGTAGCTGGCCATCAAGGGGCCCTGGAGGATGGAGTCAGCTGGGGTGTGACTAGCCTTGAGGCCTGCACCTCCCTAGTGCTGGGACTACAGGCAAAGATGAGAAGGGCTGCTAGCCAGGTGTGCTGGCTAATTTTATGTCTTCTTGACCCCGGCTAGAGTCATCTGAAAGGAGGGAATCCCAATTAGAAAATGCCTCCATAAGAGTGGGCTATAGGCAAGTCTGTTCTCACCCCTCCCAATGCTACGACTCTTCAATACAGTTCCTCACGTTGTGGTGACTCCCATAACATTACTTCATTACTGCTTCATAACTGTAATATTGCTACTGTTATGAATCCTCATGTAAATATCTGATATACAAGCTATCTGATGTGACCTCCAAAGGGGTCGTGACTCACAGATTGAGAACCAGTGCTGTACAGCATTTTCTTAATTAGCGATTGATGTGGGAGGGCCCAGCCTATTGTAGGGGGGGTCATCACTGGGCGGGTGGTCCTGGGTTCTATAAGAAAGCAGGCTGAGCACACCTTTAATCCCAGCACTCAGGAGGCAGAGGCAGGCGGATCTCTGTGAGTTCGAGGCCAGCCTGGTCTACAAAGCGAGTCCAGGACAGCCAGGGTTGTTACACAGAGAAACCCTGTCTCGAAAAACAAAACAGCAGGCTGAACAACCCATGGGGAGCAAGCAAGTAAGCAGCACCCATCCATGGCCTCTGCATCAGCTCCCACCTCTAGATCCCCGCCTTGTTTGAGTTCCTGTCCTGACGTCCTTCTGTGACGGACTATGGTTGTGGAAGTAAGTCAGATAAACCCCTTCTTCCTCAACTTGCTTTTGGGTCACGGTGCTTCATCCCAGTAACAGTAACTCTGACTGAGACCCCACGGCTGCCTCAAAAAGAAACAGAGATGGGGGGTCTGGACAACAGAGTTAAATGTTGAGTGTTCCCGCCCAGGGACGTGAACTCTCCCGTCAACTGGTCACAAAGGTTGGAGCTCAGAAGGAAGAGCAAGTGATTTCAGAAATGGAGGAGAGGTATCAGCGATAAGATCCTAAAAGAGAAACCAAAGGGCAAAGGTGAGGTGAGCATACCGGGCTCGTAGTGGCCATACGTGGCATTGCGCAACTCCTCCCAACCCACGCGCCCATCACGGTCTGTGTCGTAGGTGTGCCAGGCTGCGCTCACTGAGTCACGAATGTGCCGCTGCTGCGTGTGCGCGATCCACGAGCGGAGCTCAGCTAAGGACACCCAGCCGTCGCTGTCCCCAGCAAGGTCCATGCGGTCCACGATCCGCCTGCAAGGGGTAAGAGTGTTGGCCCCTGGCCCTGCCCAATCGGCACCACCCCTACAACAGAAATGAAGTCAACTCGATCTGGACCCTGCTCACCTAGGCCCCTCTCTCATACAGGGCCACCCTTGCACCTACATAAGATGGGAAAATGGGTGCTAAACGGTTAATAGCACTGCCTGCTCTTATGGGGACCTGGGTTTGGGTCCCATGAACCACACAAGGCAGCTCCAGGGGATCCGTCACCCTCTTCTGGCCTCTGTGGGCACCAGACACTTTCATGGTTTAGCATATATACAGGAAAAACACCCATACTCATACACTAATATAAATAAATCTTTTTAAATTTTTGAAAAAAGATCATAGCAAGGTGGTGCATAATTTTCTTTTTTCTTTCTTGCTGTGAACTGCCATGTGAGTGCTGGGATTTTTTTTTTTTTTCTGAGATAGGGTTTCTCTGTGTAACAGTCTGGTTGTCCTGGACTTGATTTGCTGGCCTTGGTTTCTCTGTGTAACAGTCTGGCTGTCCTGGACTCACTGGCAGGCCTTGAACTCACAGAGATCCACCTGCCTCTGCCTCCCGAGTGCTGGGACTAAAGGTGTGCGCCACAAGGCCCGGCGTGGGTGCTGGGATTTGAATCCAGGTCCTATTGGAAGAGCAGCAAGTGGTCTTCAACATTGAGCCATCTCTCCAGCCCCTGCAGTGCACTTTTTAATCCCGGCATTTGGGAGATAGAGGCAGGTAGATAGATCTCTGTAAGGTTCAGGCCGGTCTGGTCTACAGAGCTAGTCCCTGGACAGCCAGGGCTACACAAAGAAAGCCTGTCTCAAAAAAAAAAGAAGAAAGGGAAAGGGAAAAAATGCCACTCAAGGTCTGTAGGCAAAATGAGACAGGCTTCAGACCTTGCCCACCCCAGAGCTCTGCCCACTCAGCCTACACTTTTTCTGCCCCTTGCTCACAGCCAAGTCCCCATTTAATTCTGTGCAAGATCCACAAGTGAACTCGGGAGGGGCACTGTCTAGTTTTTGTTTGCTTTTAGTGGGTTGTTGGATGTTTGTTTGCCTTTGTTTTTTGAGAGAGTCTCACTAGGTAGCCCTGGTTAGTCTGGAACTCACTTTGTAGACCAGCCTGGTCCTGAACTCACAGAGATCTGCCTGCCTCTGCCTCCTGAGTGCTCGGATTAAAACTGCCATAGCGCCGGGCGGTGGTGGCGCACACCTTTAATCCCAGCACTTGGGAGGCATGGGCAGGTGGATATTTGCGAGTTCGAGGCCAGCCTGTTCTACAAAGTGAGTCCAGGACAGCCAAGGCTACACAGAGAAACCTTGTCTAGAAAAAAAAAAAAAAAGAAAAACTGCGATAGCGCAGGACCAATGTGGGCATTGTCATTGATAGGTCTCTTCCATCCCAGGTCTTTGCCCGCTCTGTCTCCGCCCCTCGCCCTTGGCCACGCCCATCAGAGACGTTCCCTTACAGGATTTGAAAGCCAGTTGAGGTCCCAGATGAATTGAGCTGCACAAATTAATCTAAACACCCTGCCTATCTAGAAGCCCGCCTTTTTTTGTTGTTGGTGTTTGTTTGGTTGGTTTTGGTTTTTCGAGACAGGGTTTCTCTGTGTAACCCTGGCTATTCTGGACTCACTTTGTAGACCAGGCTAACCTTGAACTCCTAGAGATCAGTCTGCCTACGCCTCGAGTGCTGGAGTTAAAGGTGTGAACCACTATGCCTGGCTAAGGTCTGCCCTTTTGGCCTACCCTGTCACCTATAGGCAGTCATAGTGTTTGAATTAGCACCCCACACAAACCAAGGTCACACCCCAGCCCTACGGGAATGAGCTGAAGTGAGAACAGTGAGTGTGGCCTCTAACTGCAGTGACACCATCTCTATTGACCTTGAAGTTCCTCTGTCTCTTGACATCTCAGGGCCATGAGATCTCAGGGCCATGTCAGGATCAGCCAGCCTGTGGACTCAGGCTCTAACCACTTCCCTAAATGGACGGATCAATTTTGGGTTTCTCCCTCTCCAGCTAGTCCCTGCAACTTTCAATGTCACTATTTGTCCTGTTTAAAACTAGAACTTGCCGGGCGGTGGTGGCGCACGCCTTTAATCCCAGCACTTGGGAGGCAGAGGTAGGCGGATCTTTGTGAGTTCGAGGCCAGCCTGGTCTACAAAGCGAGTCCAGGACAGCCAGAGCTGTTAAACAGAGAAACCCTGTCTCGAAAAACCCAAAAAAAAAAAAAAAAAAAAACTAGAACTCAGTAGTGGGATCGTGGTGGCGCACGCCTTTAGTCCCAGCACTGGTGAGGCAGAGGCAGACGGATCTCTGTGAGTTCAAGGCCAGCCTGGCCTACAAAGTCCAGGACAGCCAGGACCATTACACAGAGAAACCTTGTCTCGAAAAACCAAGAAAACAAAACAAAACTAAACTAAAACTCATTAGCTGGGTGTGGTGGCGCAGGACTTTAATCCCAGCACTCAGGAGGCAGAGGCAGGCGGATCTCTGAATTTCAGACCAGTCTGGTCTACAGAATGAGTTCCAGACCAGCCATTGCTACACAATGAGATCCTATCTCAAAGTAATAATAATAATGAAAATAATCAACCATACATGGAGAATATCCCGGGCCCATGCTGACTGTGTCCTTCACCTAGAAGCAAGGCAATCCCTTCCTCCTAGAGTCAATACTCCGTTCATCTCAGTTCAACTTGATCTCTGAGCTTGGCATCTTCCTCAAATTCCATTTCTTCAGGCTCTACCAAGAGTCGGAGACCCCTTTAGAAGCTAAGAGAGTCAGAACAGAGATGTCCAGACAGAGGCAGAGTGGACTGGAAGTAGAGGGGAACCCAGGGGTTGGTGACACAGGTACCCCACAGCCTCAGGTTTAACCCTGCCTTTTCCCAGGAGGTGAGTACCACAGTTCTGTCCAGTCTCCTGCTTCTAGTCTTCTCAGTGAGCTCATATCTCCCCCACCTCCAACTTCTTCTACCCGGCTCCTCCCATCCTCCTACCCAAGTCGGGCCTGGCTTTCCTCTGGGGTGAGTTGGTCAAATTCCTTGGCCACGTCTCGTCCCAGGAACGCCTCATGGTCGTACTGGAAATTCCCGTGGGCGTCATCGTGGGGGGGCCTCACTCAGGGGGGCTCCCTGATGCACTCTACCCTGGCTATGAGGTCCTGCATCAGGAGATGGCTTCCCCAGGGCCCAGTGCCTCAGCAGTAAGAGAAGCAACAGAAGCGACCATCGCCACATCATTGGTCCCTGAGGAGAGATGAGGACCAGGGGTCAGATGGGAAAAAAAAGATCCGAACCGGACAGAATGTGGTGAGAACTTTAAAGCGGGGTGAGGGGGCGGGGCGGGGGAGCTGTGGAGAGTTGCCTAAGAAAAGTTTGGGGCTCAAGAAAAGTCGGCAAGAAAAATAGAGAGTTTGAGGATAACACCACCTATTGGGGTGGTATCCGAGCCTCAGAGGAGCGAGTCCCAGAACAGAAAGGGGAATTTCAGTTGGAGACGTGGCATACGTCCCACGCAAAGTTCAAGGCTTGGTAGTCTAGGCTGAAAGCATCATACAGGCTCCTCTGTATGGCCCCCAGCCTGGACCGCGACCCTCACCCCAAACCCCCCTCCATGGATAGATCCCCACCCTTCTACCCACCGCATTCCCTCACAACGACCCCCAACCCCCGTTACCCGGCCTGCGTTCGCGCCCCACGCTGAGCTCTGCATTCACCCAAAGATGCCCAACCTGGCCCGGTTCCAGCTAAGCTCCGCCCCCGGAAGGCCAGATGACCCCGCCCTCTGACCAATGACTGCGCAGGAGGGTCTGAGGGGCGGAGTCAATGAGTACCAAGGATGCCCGGGAACCCCTTGCCACGTCCACAGGGCCAAGAAGGCGTGGTGGGCGATAAGGCCGATGTGAGCTACAACTCCCAGAAGACACACAGTCAGCTTACACGACCACTCCAGAATCTCTGGCCCCAGAGGATTAAGGGAAATGGTTTTTGTTTTGTTTTGTTTGTTTTTCAAGACAAAGTTTCTCCGTGTAGCCCTGGCTGTCCTAGAACTCGCTCTGTAGATCAGGCTGAGTTTTTTTTGTTTGTTTGTTTGGTTTTTTTTTTTTGGTTTTTCGAGACAGGGTTTCTCTGTATAACAGCTCTGGCTGTCCTGGACTCGCTTTGTAGACCAGGCTGGCCTCGAACTCAGAGATCCGCCTGCCTCTGCCTCCCAAGTGCTGGGATTAAAGGCTTGTGCCACCACTGCCAGGATTGGTTTTTTTTGTTTGTTTGTTTGTTTTTAACTGATTCCTTTTCTTGGATCCGTTTAAGAGGGCTTGGTGGCTCATGCCTTTAATCCCAGCACTTGGGAGGCAAAAGCAGGCCGAGCTATATGATTTCAAGACCAGGGAGTTCCAAGACTACATAGAGAGACCTTGTCTTAAAGAAAAGAGGGGGGGGGAGGGAGAGGGAGAGAAGGAGAGAGTTAGATAGGAGAAATGCCTGGTGTAGTACAGTTATCACATACATTTATGACTGAAAACACACAACTCAGTGTATAAAATGGCAGGCTGTACCATGGCAACCACGAGGAATCCGCATGATCTTTCCCAAACTCGTTCCATTATCCCCACTACCTGAAACTTGAGAATAACAGTGCACACACAGATTTGGGCCCAAGTTTATGTGGAGATGGAAAAGAGCCATGTACATTAATTAAGAGGGGAAACTGAGACAGGCCACAAAGGAAGGGATCCACAGGGAGGATATCGGACCCAAGGCTTCCTCAGGAGGCTCAGAGACTCCAGGAGTTCAGGAGGTCACACAGCACCAAATGCTGCAGTGGGTATTGGTGGCCTGAGTTGGCATCAGGAAGTGGTTGGGAAGGTGTTTGCACCCTGAGGGTCAGCCTCAGGGGGCAAGTTCCCACCAGGCAGCAGGTCTCCGGAGTCATCACCACTGAGAGAAAGCCATGGGGCTGCGAGAGAGAAACAGAGGTTAGCATAAGTAACCAAGGTCTCACCCGGCCAACACACACACACCAATGAGGGTCGCCTTCTGGTCTCTGTTCACATCTCTTTCCCCAGGGTGGTTGGGGTCTGTCTCTCTTGTCTCTCTCCCTCCTTCTTTCTCTCTAGGTCTCTGCTTTCCCCTCAAACCCCTCCCGGACCCTCCACAAACCTGGCAGCCCGCTGCGCATCCGGTTCCATAGTAGCACACCTGCCGCGATGGCTGCCACCACCACCAAGAAACCGAGGACGATTCCAACCACAGGCACAGACGAGCTGGCTGGTGAATCTGATGCCAGAAAGTATTATGAAGACAGGGAAGAAAGGAGCTGATGACTCCCCTCGGAGACCCCCAGCAGCATATGTCTGAGAGTGGAGGTATGCAGAGAAAAGGCCCTGGGCCTCTCATGTTTCCACACTGGATGTAAGAACCAGCCACACAGCCAGGCAGTGGTGGCACAGATTTATTTTATTTATTTATTTATTTATTTTTAGGTTTCTGATACAGGGTTTCTCTGGGTAACAGCCCTGGCTGTCCTGGAACTCACTCTGTAGACCAGGCTGGCCTTGAACTCAGAGATCCACTTGCCTCTGCCTCCCGATTGCAGTTGCAGGGATTAAAAGCATGTGCTACCACAACGGGCAGTGGCATAACCTTTAACCCACCACTCAGAAGGTAGGGGGAAGTAGATCCTGCCTAATTACAGAGTGAGTTCCAGGACAGCCAGGACTGTTACACAGAGAAACATTGTCTCAAAAAAAAGGACCAGCCAGCCGGGCGGTGGTGGCGCATGCCTTTAATCCCAGCACTTGGGAGGCAGAGGCAGGCGGATCTTTGCAAGTTCGAGGCCAGCCTGGTCTACAAAGCGAGTCCAGGACAACCAGAGCTGTTAAACAGAGAAACCCTGTCTTGAAAAACCAAAAAAAAAAAAAAAAACCCAAAAAACAAAAAAGGACCAGCCGGTTGTGGTGGCCCATGCTGATAGGATTTGCTGAAGGAGGCAGAGGCAGGAGGATCACGAGTTCGAGGCCAGCCTGGGCTATACATTTTTGGCTGGGTGTGGTGGTGCATGCCTTTAATCCCAGCACTCAGGAGGCAGAGGCAGGCGGATCTCTGTGAGTTCAAGGCCAACCTGGTTTACAGAGTGAGTCCAGGACAGCCAGGGCTACACAGAGAAACCCTGTCTTGAAAAAAACCAAAAAAAAAAAAAGGACCAGCCAGACATGCTAGAGAGATGGCTCTGCAGAGACTTGCTGCTCTTCCAGAGGGTCAGAGTTCAGTTCTCAGGACCATATCCAATGCCAGGAGACATGAGCCTGACCCTCTAAAATAGAAATCTAGGCTGGCAGGATGGTGCAGGGAGTAAAGGCATTTGCCTTTGCCATAAAGCCGATGACCTAAGTGTGATCCTCAAACTCCCACAAGTTGTCCTCTGGTCCCCACAAGTACGCCGTGGCACAGACTCACCTCTCACATAAAGAATGTGGGAAAATTAAATACATATGAATATATATACATCTTAAAAAAAAAACAAAACAAAGAAGAATAGCCACATGAGAGAACACAGCCATACTGTGAAGGTGAGAACCCAACAGAGGAAGGAGGAGCAAGCACAAGGCAAGCAGCAAAGTCCTGGCAAGGGCTGTCAGCGACAAAGTAAATAAATGGCCAGACGCCAGGAAGACTAGCAGTGGCAAGACTCATGGTTGGACTTGGAGGGACTGGCCACAGGCTAGTGGAGAGTCAGAAGCCAGGAATAGGAAGAAAGAAGGCATTGAGGCTGGAGGGACAGCCTCACCTAGGTCCACAGTGATAGGCTGTGGCAGCCCCTCATGCTCCACATGACATTGGTAATGGTGTTCATCTCCACATTTGACCTCCAGCAAGGACCAGGCGTGGAAAGATCCATCACCATTGGGACCAACGCTATAGTTCCCAGAGCCCGCGGCCAGTCCATTCCTTAAGAATCGCAGCTTGAGTTCCGGTGGGTAGAAGGAGAAAGCGGCACAGGTCAGCACGGAGGAACCAGAGTTGCCGGGGCGGGCCTTCAGCCGCATGGAGGGTGGCTCTGTGGGGACACAGGCGTTGGCCCAGCAGTTAAACTGGGCTATGACCTCCCCAAGGCTTGGTGTGAAGCTGGTCCTGGATAGACACCACTTCCCTATATCAGCACTGTGCTGACCCAGAGGGCTTCCCAGAGTGGCAGACACCCAACCCTGCTACCCTAGAAGGTCCCTCTTGGCCCCACCACTGCACTTCCTCCTTATTTTGCTGAATGTGTGATATACACATGAGTCCAGGTCAGAGGTCAAGAGCAGGTGTCTTCTATTGCTCGTCACCCTTTCCTCCTTTTACGCTCGCTCATGTGGATGGGTGTTTCTTGGCATGTGCATCTGAGTACCATATATGCACGCAATGGCTATAGAGGCCAGAAGAGGAGGACATCACATCCCCCGGAACTGCAGTACAGGTGCTTGTGAGCCACCATGTGGGTGCCAGAAATCAAATTCAGGTCCTCTGCAAGAACAGCAAGTGCTCTCAATCACTGAGCCATCTCTCCTCAGAGTCTCTCACTGAACCTGAGGTTCCCGTTCCAGCTACAGCAGCTGCCAGCGAGGCTCTATGGTCCTGTCTTTGCCAGGGCACCCCTGCAGGCACAAACCTGCAGCAGTGCACCCAGTCTTCACAAAGGTGCCCGGGATCAGAACCCAGGTCTTCATGCACAGAAAGCGCTGGCTCACGGGGCATCTCCCCAGGCATGCTTGTTTTGAAGCTAAATTTCACTCAGACCAGACCAGCCTCGAACTCGTCATGGGCGACTTTGAATTCCTGGTCTTCCTTCCTCCACTCCCAAATGTTGAGAGATGGCAGGTATATGCCACCAAACCTGGTATATAGTGCTGGGGATGGAGCCCACTTAGGCAAGCATTCTACCAACTGAGCCCCACCCCATCTAAACATTTCTAAATGGAAATGTACTTCACAAGTCTCTAGTGCCATGAGCTGTTCTAGGCCCTGGGGACACATCAGCGTACATATGTACAGAGGAAAGAGATGATACAGTCCTAGCTGGGTGAGATGGTTCGTAACCGTACAAGCATTCCCAGTACCTGAAGAACTGGAGGCAGGATAATCATGAGTTCCAAATGAGCTGGATGCTGTCTCAAAAAGTGAGAGAACTGGGGGCGTGAAGCCTACCTTTAATCCCAGCATTCAGGGACCAGAGTCAGGTGGATCCCTGTGGATACCAGCCCAGTCTATTCTACACAGCAATTCCAGGCTAGCCAAGGGTTCATACTGACAAAGTGAGACACTGTCTCAATAAAGTAAGAAAGAAAGAAGGGGCAGGTGTGGTGGTGCAGCAATCGGGAGACAGAGGCAGGCAGATCTCTGTGAGTTCAAGGTCTGCATGATCTACAAATAGAGTCCAGGACAGCCAGGGCTTGTTATACAGAGAAACTCTGTCTCAAAAAACCAAAAAAAAAAAAAAAAAGGAAATAAATAAATAACATTGTCATTGAGGATGTGGCTCAGTTTGTAGCATGCTTGTCTGACATGTGAAGTCCTGGGTTCAATCCCTAGCACACTGAAACTGACTATGCCTGCTGTAATCTCAGTACTCCAGAGACAGAGGCTGGAGGATCAGAAATCAAGATTACTTGTGGCTACATAGGAAGTTTGGGGCCAGTCTGGGCTATAGGAGACCCTGAATCAACTATCCAATAAATCCCTAAGCAAAATGCAAATCCATGGGGATTTGAGAACCCTGCTGGGGTGCTGGGCAGGGAGAGGTATTCCCTCTATCTTGGGTGGGTCTCCCAACCTTGGCTCTGCTCCAGTCCTCAGCTGCAGGTCCTCAGCAGAAAATAAGCTGACAATATCTTAGGAAGAGGAAGCTAGGCAGCTTCCCCAAAAGAGGGGCCTCACTGCCAGCTCGTAAGACCTGAGGCCCCATCACTGAGCGTGGAAGACCGGACCTCGGTCAGCAGTTCTGTGTCCTGCCTTGTGTTTGGTATTGTTTTCTAGTGAGGATGACTTCCTGTGGGTAGGGCTGAAGGACACCAATATTTCTCCTGTTTTCCAGTTCTGACCCTGAGGGTTCAACCCCAAGAGTGAGCCCACCCTCAGCTTCTGCTTAACAGAGAAAAAGGAAGCACCTTGAGCTCCAGAAACACTAAGCCAGGTGGCCTAGGCCTGTGAGCCCTGCACTCAGGTTAAGCCACAGAGTGAGTTCAAAGCTAGCCTGAGAAACCTAGTGAGACCCGTACCTCAAAATAAAAAGTCAAAAGAGGGCCGATGAAGAGCTTAAGGGATGGCTTAGCAGCTAGGAGTATTTTATGCTCTTTCTACAGAACTGTCCCAGGACCAACATTGGTGACTCTCAACCACCTGCAACTCCAGCTGGAGGTAAGGGAAAACTACCTTGGTCCCTTTGGCATCTATGATCACAACATGTGTACAGACATACAAATAAATTAGTAAAATAAATATATTCAGAAAAAGTTTTAAAAATAAAATAAAAGGGCTGGTGACATGGTTCAGTGGGTGAAGGCACCTCTCACAGGCCTGGTTCCAGCCACAGAACCCACGTGCAGAAGGAGAGATCCAACTTACAAAGTTCTCTGACCTACTTACCTACCTACCTACACACACACACACACACGCACACATATAATAAATAAATGTAACCTTAAAATTATTTTTGCCAGCCATGGTGACGCACACCTCTGATCCTAGTACTTGGGAGGCAGAGGCAGGCGGATCTCTGTGAATTTGAGGCCAGCTTGGTTTACAAAGTGAGCTCCAGGACAGCCTGTACTGCAACACAGAGAAACCCTGTCTCGAAAAACCTTTATATATATATATATATTATATAATAATTATTATATATTATATAATATGTATTATAATATATTATATAGATATAGATATATTATAATAAAGGCCAGAAGTGTGCTCAGTGGTAGAGTCTAGAATCCCCCAGTGAGGGGCTGAGGATGTAACTAGGGGTAGAGCCCCTCCCTGCCTTGTATATGTGGAAGAAAGGAGGGAAACAGTAACATAACCTTACACCTGATAACAGAAGGCCACTATGAAAAACAAAATCACATATAGACAGAAAGTATCAAGTGTAGACATACCTGCAGAAACTGAACCCTTGTCAAGGAGAGTGGAAACAGTGCAGCTACTATGCTATTTCTGTGTTTCTTTTTATCTTAGCACTGGCTGACTTCCAACAGAGATCTACCTCTCCCTACCTCCAGAGTGCTAGGATTAAAGGCATGTGCCATCACACCAGGCCACCATGGAGTTCCCTGAATAAATGAGCCCAGAGGCTGTAGAAATGACTCAGCAGATAAAAGTAGTGGCTGCTCTTCTAGAGGACTTGGGCTCAGTTCCCAGCACCCACATGGCAGGTAGCTCACAACCAACTGAAACTCCAGCTCCAGGGGATCTGATGCCCATACCTGGAGGCAAAACACACATACGCACATAAAATAAAATCTTTTTTTTTTAAATATGAAGACAGCCATCCTATGTCCTACTTGTGGACACTTACCCAGTAGTTGATACTAATATCTCAGGGAAATCCTGGCCCCTATTCTGCACTGCAGACACCGTCAAAGCAGCCAAACTACAGAAGCAATTTAAACAACCAACAGCAGATAAATAAAGGCAGGATGACCGGCTCCACAACGGACTACTCTCCAGCCATAATTTCTCAAGCTGGGGAGACGGTTCAGCAGGTAAAAGTGCTCACTGCACAAGCATAAGGTCCCAAGTTCAAATCCTTAACGCTAATGTAAAAACGCAAGCAAGCATATCTTCACGCTGTTACCCTGGTGTTGAGGGTACACGGAGAGAGAAGAGAGGACCACTAGGGGCCTGACTGGTTGCCAGAGTACCTCCAGGTTCAGTGAGGGAATCTGGGTCACAGAAATGAGATGGAGAGTGACAGATGAGGGGACCTTCTCTGGTTTCTGTGCATGTGAATGGGGGGCACACCCCACACAAAGGTGTGTGCCACACACACCAAATAGTAAGTAAGCAAATGAAAGTTTAAAAACCTAAAAGATGCCGGGCGTGGTGGCACACCCCTTTAATCCCAGCCCTCAAGAGGCAGAGGCAGGTGGATCTCTGTGACTTTGAGGCCAGCCTGGTATACAAAGCGAGTCCAGGGGAGCCAGGGCTGTTACACAGAGAAACCCTGTTTTGAAAAACCAAACCAAACCAAAACAAAACAACAACAACAACAAAATGGTGCTTGCTGCTCTTCCAGAAGATCTGAGTTCTGTTCCTAACATCCACGTTCGGCATGTCATAATTACCTGTAACTCCAGCTACCGGAGATACAGCTACCTCTTCTGAGCTTGATGAACAGAACTCACTCATTTGCACACAGAGACACACAAGTATACATATGAAAAAGAAAATAAAAAGGTCTTACCTTTTTTTTTTTTTTTTTTGGTTTTTCGAGACAGGGTTTCTCTGAATATCTCTGGCTGTCCTGGACTCGCTTTGTAGACCAGGCTGGCCTCGAACTCATAGAGATCCGCCTGCCTCTGCCTTCCAAGTGCTGGGATTAAAGGCGTGCGCCACCACCGCCCGGCTGGTCTTACCTTTTTTTATGTTTGCTTTTCGAGACAGGGTTTCTGTGTGTAACAGCCCTGGCTGTCCTGGACTCACTTTGTAGACCAGGCTGGCCTCGAATTCACAGAGATCTACCTTGTCTCTGCCTCCCGAGTGCTGGGATTAAAGGTGTGCGCCACCATGCCTTGCTAAGATCTTACTTTTATTCTGTGTGTGCACATAATTGCAGGTGGCCATGGAGCCCAGTGTCATCAGAGACCCCGGCACTTGAGTCATGGGTGGCGGCCGTGAGCTGCCTGATGTGGGTGCTGGATCTGAACTCAGGTCTTCTGCAAGATCACTATGTGCTTTTGTGCTCTTAATCACTGAGCTGTGTCCAGCCCTAAAAAGACAGAATGTCCTAAAAACAACACTGAGGCTGTGCTCTGGCCTCCATGCATATGAGCACACAGGTGCACACACATACTTCAATTCAAACAGGATGGAACTTGGGTGAAAAAATACCAGAACTTCTTCACATCCAATTTGTTAGAAAGGAAAGCAAGAGAGACAGGACCTATACGTAAAATGTAAAGATGTAAAACTCCTCTAAATACATAGAAAGACCAAAGTCATCCCAGGTTGGGAATGACCTCCATGATACACTCACAAAAGCACAGTCTTCGAAGAGAAAAATGATGAATGAAAAAGCTCCACTTTTTAGGGGGCTGGAAAAATGACTCAGCCCTTAAGAGCACCGGCTGCTTTCAGAGGTCCTAAGCTCAAGTCCCAGCAACCAAATGGCATCTCACAACCATCTATAATGAGATCTGATGTCCTCTCCTGGCAAGCAGGCATACATGCAAACAGAGCACTTATGTATTTACATAAATAAATAAATCTTTTTTTTTTTTTTGGTTTTTCAAGACAGGATTTCTCTGTGTATCCTTGGCTGTCCTGGACTCACTTTGTAGACCAGGTTGGCCTTGAACTCACAGAGATCCACCTGCCTCTGCCTCCCGAGTGCTGGAATTAAAAGCGTATACCACCATGCTGGCTCTTTTTTTTTTTAATAAAAGCTCTACTTTTTTAAGATACCTTTAAAACAATAAAAGAAAAATAGTGGAGGAAGTGTGTGTGTGAAACACTTATTTGGTGAAGGTTTGGGTCCACAATATACAAAGATCTCTCAGTAAGTTAACAAGAAGAAAAAGACATGGAAAATCCTAGCACTTGGGAGGCTGAGACCAAGAGGATGACAAGTTTGAGGTCACTTGCTCTACATAGTGAGACTCTGTCTAGATATAACAACAAACAAACAAACAAAAGAAAAAAGAAAAAGTACCTGGGAATGGTGGCATACTCCTTTAGTCCCAGCCCTGAAGAGGCAAAGGCTGGCAGATCTCTCTGAGTTCAAGGCCAGTCTGGGGTACATACTGAGACCCTATCTCACAATGAAAAACAATTAGCTTGGTGTGCCAACACTTCTTTCTGTCAACCCAGTACTTGGAAGGAGGCAGGAGGATCAGGAATTCAAGATCATCCTCAACTACACAGTGAGTCCGTGGTTAACCTGGGCTACATGAGATCTTGTCTTAAACAAGCTCCACTGGGATGTGTGAGAGGGGCTGAGGAGGATGAGGGAAGGTTTCGAGCATGGCTGTGGAGATGTGGAGAAGGGACAGGAGCCAGGCTCACCCTTCCACTCCAGGTTCCGACGGCCCCTCTCCAGGTGGCCTAGCAGCCTCTGAGGACAAGAAGTCAGCAGGAACTCGCTCTCCTTCTTGGCCACCTCAGGCTGCTTCATCCACAGATTACCGATCGTCTCTGTCTCAGGCCAGTTCCCACTCCAGTTGCCGGCCCTTGGGTCGAACACCATGAACTCCTCGCCATTGAGGGCAAACACAGCCGTGGGGAATGAAGAGTTGTCGGGGCCCAATTCACATCCCAGCAGGCCCTGCAGTGTGAAGTTACCTGGATAACAACACGCAGGTGAGCACACTCAGCAAGGACCAGCCAGCCTTCCTCTCTCCTCCCTCAGCTCACAAGGTTCAGACCCCGACCTTCACCATTATTCCTAGGGGATCAGACCTCAACTTCCTCCTTCAGACCTACGGCTCCAGCTTCCTTCCTTGACCCAGGAGTCCAGACCCCATTTTCCTTCCTCAGGCCCAGGCTGCTGCCCCCCATCTTTCTGACCGTTGATGTGATTTTCCAGGGTCCTGATGGCCTCCAAGAACAGCTGTTGTTTGCTTTTCAGGTCCACGGTTTCCTTCTCCCAATACCAGGACACCTGGTTTTCCCACATCCAGGCCCCACAGGGGTCAGCCTCCTGCCGCAAGCTGTTGTAGCTGAGGTACTGCTGAGGACCCAGCCAGCCTGTGGCCCAGAAGGAGGGAACCCCCTTGGCTGGGTTGGACACAGCTGTGAGGTGGTACAGCAGTGGGGGACGAGTCTCTGCAGAGGAAAAAGGAGAGTCGATGTGTTGTCTCACCGAAAACTGGATCAGACAGAGAGAGGGGCACAGAGACCCATAGAGGGAGAGAGACAGATGGACAGAGACTGACACCCAGAGATAGAGGGACAGAGACCCCGAGCTTGTCAAGTGTGTTTGACCCAAAGGCTGAGAAAAGCACTCCACAGTGAGATTTCCGGGAGGCCTGAGACACCAGGAAAAGCCCTTTTGTCTCTTCCACTCTCTGGCTCCTCTTCCTGTCCCCTCTGATTGCTCCAGGTTCAGGTGGTCTCTTACCTGCGCCCCAGGTTCGAGGCAGGAGGACCAACAAGAGGCTAAGGACCCAGGGCTGGGGCATCCCCATCCTGACAGGGCGATTCCGAGTGGGAGGGACACGTGACTCCTTTGGACTCCGCCTTGCTGATTCTTCCCAAGGTCCCTGTGGACTCTTCGTAGACCAGGACGCTGGATGGTGGGATGGGGACCCAGTCCAAGATGACAGGAGTGCCCTGCTCCTGGGTGAACTTTCACCTCCGCATTTCATCCACTTTAGTTAATTAATTACAGAACTAGACAGACTGAAATTTGTCCCAGACTTAAGTTATTTCCTTTTTCTCCTCCCTCAGACCCAAGGCTCCAGGCCCTATCCTCCTTCCCCATTCCCAGGGGCTCAGGCCTCACCCCCCTCCCTCAGACCTAGGAGTCCAGTCCCAAGAATTCTTCCCTCAGACCCAAAAAATCTAGGCCTAGCCTTCCTCCTTCAGACTCAGGTGCACAAGTCCCTGCTCTCCTCCCTCAGATTCCAGCCTCCTCTCTCACCCTTTAGGAGTCTAGGTCACAATCTTCCTCCCTCAGGCCCAGGGGTCCAGGCCCAAGCTCTCCTCCCTCAGGCCCAGGGATACAGTCCCCAACCCTCTTCCCTCAGACCCTGGGGTGCTGGCCCCCTCAAACCCAGGAATCCAGGTTTCAGCCTCCTCCTCTGACCCCCAGCCTGGGCCCCTGTTGCTCACATAAGCCCGCTTCCCTCTTTGCCTGCAGCCGGTGAATCCTCAGCCTGGAGGCCCTAGTTCTTTTCTTACATCCTGTCTGTACACAGCCAGGACTGTGGAACTCTGAGGGCATCCAACTCCACCCCCGAGCTACTGAGCACGCCCCCTAGGCCTCTGCCCAGCCTCTCTTGACACTCCTATGATATTTGGTTGGAAACCTCCTGGGGCAATCGTCATTCGGCCTGCCTCCCAGAGTAACATCAATGTTTACTCTTTCTGAGGGTTCTCATAGTAGACACACAGCCCTGGAAAGGCCTATGCACTGAATATGGCTTTAAGACACCCCAGGACTTGTAGGCTGGGGGTGTGGCTGAGTTATGAAATGGTTGTGAGGCTTGGCTGCCGCCCACTCCCAGCTGTAAACCTGCTCTGCTTTCTTCCATGTGCCCAACGCTTGAGTGAGGCAGACCAACCCTGCTTGAATACTCTATGGCTAGAGTCTTCTCTCAGGCCCTGTCTCCCCACCTGCTCCCCACCCAAGATCTTGCCAGGACAGATACACAGACACACAGAGATATGGACACTGGCAAATGGAAAGGTTGATGGGTAGACAGCCAGCCAGCCAAGTAGAAGCATGCGCAGGAGGGGGGGGGTGGAGGGGTGGTGTTGTTGGCAGCACGTGCCTGTAATTCTGTTATGGGTTCAGAAATAGCCACACACTGACCACTCAAACACAAGGCTCAGACTGATGGGAGTTTATTGAATGCTGAACGAAGACTGACCAGTTAGGGACCCAATTCTGGATTCAGAAACACGGACTGTGTCTTCCAGCTGTTTTCAGAGAGAGTTTTTAAAGGCAAAAATCACAATCAAGGGCTGGAGAGATGGCTCAGAGGTTAAAAGCACTGGCTGCTCTTCCAGAGGTCCTGAGTTCAATTCCCGGCACCCACATGGTGGCCCACAACCATCTATAATGAGATCTGGTGACTTCTTCTGGCCTGCAGGCGTACATGCCAACAGAACATTGTATGCTAAATAAATAAAATAAATTTTAGAAATCATAATCAAGGAGGAAAACTCAATTCTATTCCAGGTACACTGTTTAACCAAGCAAGAAGAATCAAGTCTATTCCAGGTATATTGTGCCTAGGTAGCTAGACAAAGCATTTTAAGTTGATTGTGTGGGAGTTAGGGTAGGAAAAACTTGGGGGCTTTATAGTCCCTCATCATTCTATGGGAAAGGAACAAAGCTGGGTATTGTGGTTTTGTTTAAGTAGAACACACAGCATTAATTCAAACAGAAGATTTATTTTATTTTTTGTTTTTTTTTTTTTTTGAGACAGAGTCTCTGTGTATACTTGGCTGTTCTGGACTCACTTTGCAGACCAAGCTGGCCTTGAACTCACAGAGATCCACCTGCTTCTGCCTCCTGAGTGCTGGGATTAAAGGCATACGCCACCATGCCTGGCAACTAGACAACTGTAAACTGCCATGTGGTTGCTGGGATTTGAACCCGGGTCCTTTGGAAGAGCAGCCAGTGCTCTTAACTGCTGAGCCATCTCTCTAGCCCTCAAGCAGAAGATTTAACAAAAGCTTTTTTTTTTTTTTGAGACAGGGATTCTCTGTGTAACAGAGCCCTTCCTGTCATGGACTCTCTTTGTAGACCTCAAACTCACAGAGATCCAACAACTACCTCTGCCTCCCGGGTGCTGGGATTAAAGGTGCAAGCCACCACTCCAGGCCAACAAAAGCTCTTTTTATATCAGACAAACAGAACCTGAGAACTTGAACTCAGTTTCACCTGATGATCAAAAGAGAGACTGAATCCAAAATGGCTACAGGTATGTCAAAAGCTGAAGTAGGCCTCCACAATTAGTTCCTGAGCAGCCTGGGGTATGGACTCTGAGCATAAACAGGTGAGAGAGGGAGGCTGAAAGAGTCATGAGTGTGGGGACCTGGGAAATGGAGGCTTATGAGAAACGACACGTTGCTGGGCAAATGAAAGTAATTTGTGGGAGATATCTAAGAAGGTGCCAGCTGGAAGATGCCGGGCGGAGTTGAAGCCCCATCGTGGGTATAACTGATTGAGTGAGCAAGACTACCAGTGCATGATCCCCATGTTACCAGGCTTGTGCTATGTGGTGTGATAGGATGACCTGTAATGTGATTGGCCCACATAGCCTCATGTTAACACCCATTTGGTTCTGTATATAAGCTAGGGGACAAAACAGTAAAAAATGGGAAATTCTCAGACATCACCCCTGCAGCATCTGTTTGTCTTCAGAGCGAAGGCTGGAGAGTCGGGCAGGCAGTGCACTCACCTTTCCCTGAGAACCCTCTTGTGTGGTGACCACCCTGTACGGCCCCAAGACGCATGAGTGGTTAACTGTTGGGTCAACAGAGAGAGCAAGAGGCTGAAAAGATAGGCACAGCAGGTGTGGTGGGGTAGGCCTGGAACCCAAGCCCTTGAAAGAGAGAAGCAAGAGAATAGAAAGTTCAGAGCTGGAGAGACTGCTCAGCAGTTAAGTGCATCTGCTGCTCTTGCAGAGGGCCTGAGTTCGGCTCCCAGCACCCAAATGGTGGCTCACAGCTCTCCATTAGCTCCAGTTCTAAAGAATCTGACAACTTCTGATCTCCCTGAACACCAGACAGGAATGTGGACACCTGCATATATATATGCAGGCATAAATAAATAAACCTAAAAAAATTTTTTTAACTCCTGCCTGCCTTGACCTCCCTCTCTCACCTGTCTATATTCTTGTGTGTTTGGGACCCATGAAGCTCAGGCTGACCATGAACTCCTTATCTCCCTGCCTCTAGCTCTTAAGTGCTGGGATTACAAGTCTCCTATGGACTAGAGAGGTGTAAGTGATCATCTTTCAAGTTTGAGGACTTAAATCTTGATTTTTTTTTTGTTCTTTGAGACAGTGTTTCTCTGTGTATCCTTGACTGTCCTGGACTCACTTTGTAGACCAGGCTAGGCTTGAACTCACAGAGACCCACCCACCTCTGCCTCCCCAGTACTGGGATTAAAGGTGTGCACTACCACACCTCGCAAACCCTGATCTTCTGATCCCAAGCTCCCATGTGAAAATCTGGTTCTGTGGCTAGAAAGATGGCTCAGTGGTTGGTTAAGAGCTCTGGCTGCAGGTGGTGGCGCACACCTTTAATCCCAGCACTCAGGAGCAAATGCAGGTGGTGGATCTCTGTGAGTTTGAGGCCAGCCTGGTCTACAGAGTGAGTTCCAGGACAGCCAGGGCTACACAGAGAAACTCTGTCTCAAAAAACAAAACAACAACAAAAAGTGTACTGGCTGCTCTTGCCAAGGACCTGAGTTTAGTTCCCAGCATCCACATGGATGCTCACAACCAACCATAACTCCAGCTACAGGGGAGCTGACAGCCTCTGAGGGCACCATACCCACATGCACAGACACACAGAGACATGTGAATACAGGGAACTAAGAAGAAAAATGAAAATGGGTGTGGTGGTGCATGCCTACAGAGTTAAGCAGAACTCTATGAGTTCAAGACAAACCTGATCTTCACAGTGAGTTCAAGTCCGTCCAGGGTTGGGTGCTTTGTGTCAACTTTTTTGTTTGTTTGTTTTTCGAGACAGGGTTTCTCTGTGTATCCTTGGCTGTTTTGGACTCACTTTGTAGACCAGGCTGGCCTTGAACTCACAGAGATCCACCTGCCTCTGCCTCCCAGGTGCTGGGATTAAAGGGGTGCGCCACCACGCCTTTAATCCCAGTTGACAGCAACAACAAAAAACATATAAGAACCAGGGCTTTGGTTTATTTAATGGAGTCAGTTAAGCCTATTTGCCTAGCATACAAGGTAATCCTCAGTTACATTGTGAGTTTGAAGCCTGGCTGGGCTACAAAGGACCCTATCAAGGGAAAGAACGAAGGATTGGCAGGGAAATATTCATGGGAAGGCAAACCAGCCTGCTGCCTCAGAGTCTAAAGTCTGCAGACAGCTGTCAAGAATCCTTACAGCAGCACAGTTAACAGCGTTTGTCCTGTGATGTTGTGACAACAGTGACAATACTGTTCTACAGAGAGAGATTTCAAACAAGAATGCTAACATAGCAAGCAACTATGCTGAGTGGCCGCCACCAAGCTCTAGCCTTCCTCTTCCCCTATACGGAAACTCAAAACTTCCAGAAAATCTTACGCATAAGACCAGGACCTTTGTTCACAGTGAAAAGTTGTCTTTATGCCCTTGTGCAATCCTACACCCTTGGGTTTTACCTCGTCAGCTGCAATCCTACCCAGAGCCCTCTAGGAAAAACTCTAAAGGGGATGTCCCTTCTAAAACACACGACACTGAACGGATCCTTCTAAGACCATAGGTATGGATGGCTATGGTTAAGACAGGTAAGTAGCCAGGCATGTCTTTAACCCCGGCACTTGGGAGGCAGAGGCAGGTGGATCTCTGTGAGTTCGAGGACAGCTGGGTTTTACAAATTGCGCCACCATGCCCAGCCTCTCCTCTCACTTTTATTTTTTCTTGTTCTGAGACAGGACCTCATATGGCCCAGGCTTACCTTGAACCTGTACTTCCTGAATGCTGGGATTACCGGGATGCAGCCCAGGCTTACCTTGAACCTCTACTTCCTGAATGCTGGGATTACCGGGATGCAGCCCAGGCTTACCTTGAACCTGTACTTCCTGAATGCTGGGATTACCGGGATGCA
>CAJQZJ010034110.1:2124942-2142196 GCA_907164525.1 Lophiomys imhausi
CTTACCTTGAACCTGTACTTCCTGAATGCTGGGATTACCGGGATGCACCAGTTTTGCTCTCTATTGCTGTGATAAACGCCACAACCAAAAGCAACTTGGGGAGGACAGAAAGAAAGGGTTTATTTCATCTTTCGATTCCCTTCCTGTTGGGAGGTCAGGACAGGAACTCAAGCAGGAGCCTGGGGGCAGGAGCTGATGCGGAGGCCACGGAGGAGTGCTGCTTGCTGGCTTGATGTCCGTGGCTTGCTCAGTCCGCTTTCTTATACGGCTCAGTCAGTACCAGCTCTCCAGCAGCGGCATTCCCCACAATGTGTTGGGCCCCTCCCCTCCTGCATTAATCAAAAATCAAGAAAACGCCCCTACAGACTTGCTCAGAGGCCCATCTGGCGGAGACACACTCTCAGTGGAGGTTCCATCATCTCGGCTTGTGCCAATGTAACTACGAGCTGAACTGGACCCCCAGATCTCTCTCTTTTCCGACCCAGCCTTTGCTATCAGCACCCAGAGCATGCTGGGGCAGCGATGGTCATTGTGCCCACTCCTTCCGGACAGGCTCCCCATGGCCTGCTTATGGACCGTTCTAGTTTATTAATCTCCCTTAGGGATCCCTGCAGCCTGAGGGGCTAAGTTCAAGTGGTGCTTAGCTCCCCCTCCATGAAGCCTCATTCTCAGTAAGCCTGGGTCTGACCCCTGGTGTCAGGAAAGTTCACTGCCATCTAGGAGTAGCTCTGCAGTGGAGGACCTAAATGTCCTCTCTCCCCTCTGACACGGAATGTATAATCAAAAGTGGGGACCTGGAAATATAGTTCAGACATTAAAGGATGAGCCTCATAACAAAACCTTCAAGGGTTTGGTTCCCAGGAGTTCCTCTGCAGCTTAAGAAGAAAATGGGAAATACAGCCATGACAGGGCTCACCTTTAACCCCAGGAGTCTGGAGCAGAAGCAGTCAGGATCTCTGTGAGTCAGCAAACTGGTTTGTATAAAGAGTTCCAGTCTAAACTGGGTGTGCAGTCTAAACTGCATGCCTTTAATCCCATCACTCGGGAGGCAGAAGCAGGTGGATCTCTGTGGGTTCAAGACCAGCCTGGTCTACAAAGTGTGTCCAAGACAGCCAGGGACACACAAAGAAACCCTGTCTCAAAAAAACAAAAAAAAAGAGTTCCAGTCTAACCTGTCTCAAAAAAGAAAAAAAGACAAAAAAAAAAAAAAAGCCAGGCGTGGTGGCACACACCTTTAATCCCAGCACTTGGGAAGCAGAGGCAGGTGGATCTCTGTGAGTTCAAGGCCAGCCTGGTCTACAAAGTAAGTCCAGGACAGCCATGGATACACCGAGAAACCCTATCTAAAAAAACAAAAACAAAGAAGAAAAGAAAGTTGGGAAATCTGGAGGAATGGTTCAACATGTAAAGTTTTTAGTGACGACCTGAGTTTGGATCTCTTGCACACACATAAAAGGCCAGGTGCAAGCTGGACAGTGGTCGTGAATTCTTGGGAATGGTGGCCAGAAGACAGCGCCCAGGAGTTGGTTCCTTCCTCCCCCGGTGGACCCTGGAGATCATCCTCAGAGCAGCAGGGTTAGCAGTGAGCACTTTTACCCAGATTCTCCTTGCCAGCCCCCTCTTCCTCATCCCCTTTAAGAACAGCTTGTCAGGCTGGAGAGATGGCTCAGCAGTTAAGAGCACTGGATACTCTTCCTAGAGGACCAGGGTTCAATTCCCAGCACCTCCATGACGGCTCACAACTGTCTGTAACTCCAATTCCAGGAGATCTGTCATCTTCACAATACACATAAAATAAATGTAAATGTTTTTGGTTTTTTTTTTTTGTTTTTTCGAGACAGGGTTTCTCTGAATATCTCTGGCTGTCCTGGACTCGCTTTGTAGACCAGGCTGGCCTCGAACTCACAAAGATCCGCCTGCCTCTGCCTCCCAAGTGCTGGGATTAAAGGCGTGCGCCACCACCGCCCAGCTGTTTTTGGTTTTTAAGGAAGGGGTGTTTCTGTTTTTTGTTTTTATTTGTTTTTGAGACAGTGTTTCTATGTGTTGCCTGGGCTGTCCTGAACTCCATTTGTAGACCAGGCTGGCTGGCCTTGAGCTCACAGAGATCCATCTGTCTCTGCCTCCTTAGTGCTGGGATTAAAGGGTGTGCCACCAGGCCCAGCTAAACAAATACATTTAAAAAAAGAAGAGCTCCTGTATATAAGGTTCTTCTCAAATTCAGTAAGTAGTCCAGAATGACCTCCAACTATTGATCTTCCTGCCTCTGGCTTCCCGGTACTGGGATTCCAGGTGCTGCACCATGCCTGGATGGTGTGCATCTTGGGGCTGAACCCAGGACTTCTTACATAGTAGAGATCCACTCTATAGGTTGGGCCTCTGCCCCAGCCTCCATCTCTTTCCTTTGTCCTCCAGGGGAACACACAACTTTTGCATCCAAAACTGCAGTTACAGGGTTAACATGAAAACTTCCTTGGCTCTCATGAAAACTTCCCTGGCTCTCTGTGGTTTTTCTCTCTTCTTGCTGAGCTGGGCTCCCTAACCAACACCAGTCATTATCTTGGCAGATCTTTCTGGAATGCTGCACTCTGTAATTCTCAGATTCCTGGGAGGTCCAAAAGTGTGCAGAGGAAACTTAAAAAACAGGATCAACAAAGCCTGCTCAGTACACACACGTAGAGACCATGGCCCTGAAGTCAGGGAATGCGTGGGTAGGACAATGACTGAGTCAACCATCTTTTGAAAAATTGATAACTGTATGTGTTGTACAGCTTTTTCTCACAAAAATCAAAGATTTTTCTTTATTAAAATTAATGTGGGGGCTGGAGAGATGGCTCAGCAGTTAAGAGTACTGGCTACTCTTCCAAAGGACCCAAGTTCAAATCCCACAACCACATGGCAGTTCACAGCTGTCTAATTGCTGGGTGTGGTGGCGCACGCCTTTAATCCCAACACTCGGGAGGTAGAGGCAGGAGGATCTCTGTGAGTTCCAGGACAGCCTGGTCTACAGAGTGAGTCCAGGACAGCCAGGGCTACACAGAGAAACCCTGTCTTAAAAAACAACAACCATAGGCCGGGCGGTGGTGGCGCATGCCTTTAATCCCAGCACTTGGGAGGCAGAGGCAGGCGGATCTTTGTGAGTTCGAGGCCAGCCTGGTCTACAAAGCGAGTCCAGGACAGCCAGAGATATTCAGAGAAACCCTGTCTCTAAAAACCAAAAAAAAAAAACAAAACAAAAAACAACAACCATAATGCTAACAGTATTGATTTATTTTGTTTGTTTGTTTGTTTGGCTTTTTGAGACAGGGTTTCTCTGTGTAACAGCCCTGGCTGTCCTGGACTCACTCTGTAGACCAGGCTGGCCTCGAACTCACAGAGATCCGCCTGCCTCTGCCTCCTGAGTGCTGGGGTTAAAGACATGTCCCACCACGCCCCGCTTTATTTTGTGTCTGCATGTGCTATAGCAAATGTTCGAAGGTCAGAGGATAACTTGGAATAGCCAGCTCTTCCTCCTCTATGTGCGTCAAGGCATTTTGAACTCAGACCACCAGGGTTGGCAGCAAGCACCTTCACTCACTGAGCTACTTTGCCAGCCCGTTCCTGCTGTTTTGAGGTAGGGTGTCTTCTAGCCCAGGGTCAGCGAGGGCTCCTTCTTCGGCCTCCACCTTTCCAGTGTTGAGGTGACAGGCAGGCTCCTGCCATGCTCAGCTTGTCTCATGATATATCTGTCAGGGGACAATTTGTGGACTCGGTTCTCTTTCCACCTTTATGTGAAATGTCAGGCTCTGTAGAGAGCTGCGACGTGCCGCGCCCTAAAGATGGCGCCGGTTTCCGCCTTCCACCAGCCTGATGGTGAGCGCTCTCGGTGGTAAACAAGTCCATATTTGGCTAAGACCGCTGATCTGGCTTGCTTCTGCATACGTGGGCCTCTAAGATAGCACCACGTGGCTTTACTTGATTGGCTGTTCATATAGTATTTAGCCTGTGGGTTGGGTATGCCCGGGCATTCGGAAGACTGTTTTCAAGGGACCTGAATAAACTGCTTGAGAAGAGCTTTTGTGAGTTGCGTCGTTCTTGCTGGTCGAGGTCGACGCAACAAGTGGTGGCCCGTACGGGGAACCAGAAAAGACTCAGAACTCCTGCAGTCAGGGGCAGTGCACTGGTAAGTTCCTGGGATAAATTGGGACAATAAAGTTTCGCGGAAATTGCGAACTAAAGGTAAAGTTTCGCGGAAAGTTGTGAACTAAAGGTAAAGTTTAGCGGGAAATTGCGAACCGAAAATAAATTTTTAATCATGGGATCGTCTCAGTCACATCCAATTTTTCTGGCTCTTCAGGAGCTACTTTTAGCTAGGAATTTGAAACTTAAGAAGTCAACCCTAGCCGGGCGGTGGTGGCGCACGCCTTTAATCCCAGCACTTGGGAGGCAGAGGCAGGCGAATCTTTGTGAGTTCGAGGCCAGCCTGGTCTACAAAGCAAGTCCAGGACAGCCAGAGCTGTTAAACAGAGAAACCCTGTCTCGAAAAACCAAAAAAAAAAAAAAAAAAAAAAAAAGAAGTCAACCCTAGAGAGATTTTTGAATGAATGTGACTCTGTGGCTCCGTGGTTTGCGGTGTCTGGGAATCTTACGGTATCCTGCTGGGACAAATTAGGCAGAGACTTGGATTTTGCTTGGGAGCAAGGTACTCTGAAGCATGGAGTAAGACCGATTTGGAAGATGGTGAGGAGTTGTTTAGAAGATCAGAGATGTTGTAACGCAATCAAGGAGAGAGAATCAGCCTTGGAACTGCTGCAAGGGGAAAGATCTGAGCAGGCAGACAGTGAAACGGAAGCAAAAAGAAGGTCCCTCTCTATCCCGATCTTAGAGATTTTAGAGATTTTGAGGACTCAGAGGACACGGATTCTGAAGGGGAGCTACACGCTCTAATAGAACAGTTGGAGAGGACTGCTATTAGAAAAAGGGAAAAGAAAAGGGTAAAAGAGAAAGACACGTTGGCGGCAGTCAGTGTAAGTGAAGCCGTTGCCGCGGCGCCTTCAACTCCCCCTCCATATCCAGAAGCCGTTCAGATAGATCAGCCTGTTCAGTCCCTGAAAGTAGGGAAATCTTTCTGCCCGGGGATGTGGACACAAGTAAGAACAGAATTACAGTTTGCCTATCCGGTATACCAAGATCCACAAGGGAACAGGTATGAGGAACCGCTTGATTTTAAAGTAGTTAAATCCCTTGCAGAGTCGGTTCGTACCTATGGCATTACCGCTTCTTTTACATTGGCTCAAGTGGAAGCATTAAGCAGACATTGTATGACTCTGAGTGATTGGAGTGGCCTGGCCTGCGCCTGCTTAAGTCCAGGGCAATACTTAGACTGGAAAGCTTTCTTGATTGAGTATGCCACTGAGCAAGCAGCCATTAATCAGAGAAATGGAAATCTAGCCTGGGATAGAGATATGCTGCTTGGGCAGGGGAGATTTGCCAACCAGCAGACAGGATATCCCAATCAGGTTTATGAACAAATAAACCAGACAGCTATCAAGGCTTGGAAATCCCTTCCTAACAAAGGGGAGGTGAGTGGGAACTTAACTAAGATTCTACAGGGCCCCATGGAGCCCTTTTCAGACTTTGTGGCACGATTGGTGGAAGTGGCAGGGAAGATTTTTGGTGACCCGGATGCTGCTATGCCACTAACAAAACAGTTGGTCTATGAGCAATGCACCAAAGAGTGTAGAGCCGCTATCACCCCTTATAAGAACAAAGGGCTAGAAGCCTGGATGAAAGTGTGTAGAGAACTTGGAGGGCCGTTAACTAATGCTGGTCTTGCTGCCGCGGTAGTACAGTTGACCAGAAAAGGCGGAGGAAGTCCAAGAGTTTGTTTTAAGTGTGGCAAGATGGGACACTTTAAAAGACAATGCCCCGAGGGAATGAGTACAGAAAGTACAGGAAGTGCACAACGCCCCAGGCAGCCGAGGTTATGCCCAAAATGTAAAAAAGGGAACCATTGGGCTAATGAGTGCTGTTCAGTGACAGACATCCATGGCCAGCCTTTGACTCAAGGTTATGGTGGCGCTCGTCCAAAAAATGGACAGCGGGGCCCACGACCCCAGGGTCCACAAATATATGGGGCAGTAGAGAATCAGGACAAAGAACAGAATCAAGAGAGATGGCCAACCCTCCGCCATCCGAGAGACTGCGGAGAGCCACTGCAGGCTCAGCAGGATTGGACCTCTGCTCCACCACCAGACTCGTATTAATGCCCCAAATGGGGGTCCAGTTAATTGAAACAGATTTTTTTTTTGTTTTTTTTTTTTCGAGACAGGGTTTCTCTGTGTATCCTTGGCTGTCCTGGACTCACTTTGTAGACCAGGCTGGCCTCGAACTCACAAAGATCCGCCTGCCTCTGCCTCCCAAGTGCTGGGATTAAAGGCGTGCGCCACCACCGCCCGGCTTGAAACAGATTTTAAAGGACCCCTTGAACCTGGTACAGTTGGTTTGCTGTTAGGGAGGTCATCATCAGCCTTGAGAGGACTTATTGTCCATCCTGGGGTTATAGATCCAGATTATACAGGAGTGGTTAAGATCATGGTAGCCTCCCCCCGTGGTATAACAGCTATCTCTCCTGGAGATAGAATTGCTCAGTTGGTCATTTTGCCGAGCTTACATGATCGCTATGCGGCAAGGGATCGAGAGAGAGGAAAAGATGGTTTTGGGTCCACGGGCACAGATCTGACTTTTCTCTCCTTGGATTTGGACCAACGCCCCGTCCTGGAGTTAAAAGTTGATGGTAAAAGGATCCTGGGCCTTTTGGATACTGGGGCTGATAGGAGTATCATAGCAAAGAAAGACTGGCCTTCAGGTTGGCCCGTACAAGCCTCTTCTCAAACACTTCAAGGCCTGGGTTACGCTAAGACTCCAGATATGAGTGCAAGATTATTAAAGTGGCAGGACCAAGAAAACCACTCAGGAGAAATGCAGCCATATGTACTTGAGCTCCCTATCTCCCTTTGGGGAAGAGACCTTTTAAAGGATATGGGATTTAAATTGAGTAATGACTATTCTGATTCAGCCCAACGTATGATGCAAGATATGGGATATGCTCCAGGCTTTGGAATAGGAAAATATTTGCAGGGGCGGAAGAGTCCCATATCTATGCAGCAAAGACAAAAGAGACAGGGCCTGGGTTTTTCCTAGGGCCCACTGAGGAGGGCATTCCCATAACTTGAAAGACGGGGGACCCAGTATGGGTTCCTCAGTGGCCACTTTCCTCTGTAAAATTGAATGCGGCCAAAGAGTTGGTGGATGAACAGATGTCTTTAAAGCATATAAAGCCATCTGTGTCTCCCTGGAATACACCTATCTTTGTCATTAAAAAGAAATCTGGAGCCGGGCGGTGGTGGCGCACGCCTTTAATCCCAGCACTTGGGAGGCAGAGGCAGGCGGATCTTTGAGAGTTCGAGGCCAGCCTGGTCTACAAAGTGAGTCCAGGACAGCCAGGGCTCTGTTACACAGAGAAACCCTGTCTCGAAAAACCAAAAAAAAAAAAAAAAAGAAATCTGGAAAATGGAGATTGTTGCATGACCTGCGTGCCATAAATCAACAAATGCAGATCATAGGCCCAGTGCAATGCGGCTTGCCGCTTTTATCATCTTTGCCAGCCTCATGGCCCATTATAGTTATAGATATAAGGGATTGTTTTTTCTCCATCCCTTTGTGTGCCAAAGATAGTGAGAGATTTGCATTTACTGTTCCATCCTGTAACCATGAAGAACCTGATCAGCGGTTTGAATGGGTAGTATTACCTCAGGGCATGGCGAACAGCCCCACTATGTGCCAACTGTATGTGGGGGAAGCCATTGCTCCCTTGAGAAAGAATTTTCCAGATTTGAGATGTGTTCATTATATGGATGATATCTTACTGGCAGCTAAGAGTGAACAAATGTTAGATCAGGCCTATGAAGAATTAGTTCAATTATTAAAAAAGAAAAGGTTGTTTATAGCTCCTGATAAGGTTCAAAAGGAAAATGTGGTTAATTATTTAGGAGCGAAGGTTGGACCTGAAAAGATAATACCTCAAAAGATTGAGATAAGAAAAGATAATTTAAAGACTCTAAATGATTTTCAAAGGTTGTTAGGAGATATCAACTGGGTAAGAGGCTATTTGAAGCTACCAAATTATGAAATAAGACCCCTATATGATAAGGTGATTCAGCACTTAATTCTCCTAGGCAATTAACAGAAGAAGCAAGAAAAGCTTTATGTAAAGTGGAAGAAAGGTTGCAGAGTGCCTTCCTAAAGAGATGGCAAGAAGGACAGCCCATTGCATTGTGCATATTTGCCACCTATGGTCAACCTACAGGATTGTTATGTCAGGGCGGACCATTATTATGGACTTATTCGAAGATTTCTCCAAAAAAATCCATAGAACATTATCCCACTGCAGTTGCTGCTTTAGCCTTAAATGGTATCCAACAATGTTTGCAGTCTTTTGGAGTTGCTCCTGCCAGTATAATAGTGCCCTATTCCAGTCATCAAATTAAGATTTTGTGTGGCACTGTAGATGATTGGGCAATATTGCAATGTAGCTTTGAAGGAGTGATTGATAACCATTATCCTAAGCATCCATTGCTATCATTTCTTAAGGAGCACCCAGTGATATTCCATAAGGTTACTTCAGCAGTATCATTTCAAGGGTCACCAAATGTGTTTACTGATGGCTCAAAGACAGGCTGCGGAGCCTATTTGATAGAAAGACAAGAGCTCGTGCTATGCCAATTTCAACCGGGCTCCCCTCAAATAGTAGAGTTGAAAATAGTAATTGAGGTGTTTAAAAGATGTCAATTTGCATTCAATTTGATTTCCGATTCAGTCTATGTGGTCAACGCAGTGAAAGTATTAGAATTAGCAGGTCCTATTAAGAATAGTAGTACTGTATGTGCCTTATTACAAGAGTTACAAGTTTTAATCTGGCAGAGAAAAAGGTGTTTTTAATATTCAACATATCAGAGCACATACAGGATTACCTGGACCATTAAGTGAGGGTAATGATAAAGTTGATCAATGGACTAGAATGGAATGCATTTTTTGGAGCTCATTCCTGGACCAAGCCAGACAGTTTCACCAATTATTTCATGTACATGCAAAAACTCTACAGCAGAAATTCAATTTGTCTAGAGCAGATGCTAGACAAGTGGTTTTGGACTGTCCTCAGTGTGTGAGCCATCATCATCCTCCCAGTGTGGGAGTGAACCCTAGAGGGTTAATGCCACTCAAAATCTGGCAAATGGACGTTACCCACATTTCAGAGTTTGGAACCTTAAAATATATTCATGTATCTGTGGATACCTGCTCAGGTATCATACATGCTACACCTATGAGTGGAGAAAAGGCTCGCAATGTCATAGGACATTGCTTAGAAGCCTGGGCTGCATGGGGAAAACCACAGCAGCTGAAAACGGACAATGGACCAGCCTATACGGCACAGTCCTTTGTCTCCTTCTGCAACCAGATGGAGGTACAGCTTAATCACGGATTACCATACAATCCTCAAGGACAAGGAATTGTGGAGCATGCTCATCGCACCTTGAAAGAATGTTTGCAAAAACAGAAAGGGGGAGTAGGCCAAGGCCGTACCCCCAAGGAGAGAATGTCTTTAGCCTTATTTAAATTTTTTAAATTTGGATGCTCAAGGCCGCTCAGCAGCAGACAGACATCAGGATTCCCATGGTCCACCTAAAGGCATGGTGAAGTGGAAGGATATTTTGACAGGCTCTTGGCGAGGGCCTGACCCAGTGCTAACATGGGCGAGAGGATCTGTTTGTGTTTTTCCTCAGGATCAACAAGATCCAGTGTGGGTGCCTGAACGCCTTGTGAGGAAGATTCGTCATGAAGACCTTCCTAGGGATCCTGGTGATAGTAGCAGTGAGTATGTCAGGAATGACCGAGCCGAGATGGGGGATCCTGTCAATATTCCCAAAGCCGATGCCGGTCAGACATGATGCAACTGTGTTTCCACACTTATTTAGCAGTAATAGAAGCTTAGGCTTACCCTACCTTCCCTTTGATGATCAGAAAAGCCCTATAGAGGGTAATAAATAGAAATGTCAGCTTGAAGGATAGTCTGTGCTTTTTAATGAGCTTGGTCAGATGATACAGAATGCATTAAATTGTCTCAGCAGTCAGCAGATTTTTTACCACAACTGAGGTTTGGGGGTAGGGGTGGTGGTTTGTTTTCGGGCAACGGTTCTCGCCTTGAAGGATGGTGGCCCACACGAGTCTCTGACCAGGACCCCCCCAGACAGCCACGCTGGGCACCTTTTTGTAGAGGATCCACAGGAGAGGAAGGACCTTTTCCCTGGACTGGATGTCAGGAGCGCAGAGCAGTTTGGGTTCAACAAGATTATTTTTCCTTTAGCCCCATGATTAGTAATATAGTGAATAAGTCTTGTACAGGAATGCTTGATATATCTACTAGGGATCCTCAGCAGACTGCCACCAATCCTTTTGATTTGTGGCTTTTGTGTGGGGTAAATGGAAGTTGCATGGACTTGGAACCTGTCATTATGCTTGGGGGAGGAATTTATCAAAGAGGTAATTTTTCCCTGGGGTCCGCTACCAAATTGGATTTTTCTAGCGGTAGTGGCTCTGGTACTTGGAATTCTTCGTTTCATTCTTACCGCAATAAGACCTTTTCAGCCTCACCAGTATGTCTCTGGCCTCCTTTTCTGTGGATTGTAAGTAATGGGAGTGCATCCTTGGGTGAAGAAAAGTTAGTATGCACTCCGGACACATGCTTTTATGCCCTGTGCTGGAATGCCACAGCCTTTCCTGTGGCTGTGGTGACTAGAATGCCTCGATATGTACCAGTTCCTGTAGAGGCCCCTAATACCATGATGCTATTCAGGCTTAAAAGAGATTTTGGCAGCCGGGCGGTGGTGGCGCACGCCTTTAATCCCAGCACTTGGGAGGCAGAGGCAGGTGGATCTCTGTGAGTTCGAGGCCAGCCTCGTTTACAACTAGGACAGCCAGAGCTGCTATACAGAGAAACCCTGTCTCAAAAAAAAAAAAAAACAAAAAAACAAAAAACAAAAAAAACAAAAGAGATTTTGGCATCACTGCAGCTATTGTTACTGCCATCACTATTGCTATTGCCTCAGCTATTGCCTTGTCTAGTTCTATACAGACTGCCAATGCCCTGAATAACATCTCAGCCAATGTAGCACAGGCATTGGATACTCAGACCTCTATGAATTCTCATCTCAAAGGAGGCCTTATGATAGTTAATCAACACATAGATTTAATACCAGAACAGATTGATTCTCTTTGGCAACTAGCACAGTTGGGGTGTGAGTGGAAAATGCAGGGTTTGTGTGTTACTTCGGTGCGGTATCAAAATTTAATAAAGGCTGCTAATTTGTCTAGGCAATTGTCAGAGTTCCTTTTACAGGATTGGTCGGCTGAATTTGAAAATAAGATGAGAGAGCTGAGAGTGACAATCGTCCACATCAACTCCACTTGGGTGGATCTGAGTCTGGCTACTGGTTTGACTTCCTGGATACAGACGGCTATGGATCATCTTAAGGAGTGGGTGGGCGTAGGCTCTTTGGCGATACTGATGATACTAGCCTCTCTGGTTTGCCTATGGTGCATCTACAAGATGAGAGCCACACAGAAGCGTAATGCAGCCATGATTATACAGGCCCTTGTCGCCATTGAGGCAGGCCAGTCCCCTCAGGCATGGCTCGCTGCCATGAAGCCTTAAATCTTCACTGAGCATAGTCCCTGCCCACTGAGGTATTCGTTCCACGGATATTAGGGTCTGGCAAGTCAATGACGGAGTAGATGGGTAAGTCTTGGCCACCTAAGACAGGGCAGCCCCAAGTGGGGAGGCTGACCCAGAGACAGGTAAGAGTTTGAGCACCGCCCTCCTACAGGCTCAGGCCCACCGTGAGATCCCCAGATATGGGGATTACGAAGCCTTTCCAGGGTCTTCTACCAACTTTAGAAAAAATTAAAAAGGAGGAACTGTAGAGAGCTGCGACGTGCTGCGCCCTAAAGATGGCACCGGTTTCCGCCTTCCACCAGCCCGATGGTGAGCGCTCTCGGTGGTGAACAGGTCCATGTTTGGTTGGGACCGCTGATCTGGCTTGCTTCCGCATACGTGGGCCTCTAAGATAGCACCACGTGGCTTTACTTGATTGGCTGTTCATATAGTATTTAGCCTGTGGGTTGGGTATGCCCGGGCATTCGGAAGACTGTTTTCAAGGGACCTGAATAAACTGCTTGAGAAGAGCTTTTGCGAGTTGCGTCGTTCTTGCTGGTCGAGGTAGACGCGACAAGGCTCCTGCTAGCCCTTGCCTTGGTGTATTATAAAAGTATTTCTTTTTTCTTTCAATTTAATTGCTCTATTTATTGGTGATTAGCCATAATTAGTGCAGATATTTATCACCACTACTTTTGGCTTTTCTTTTTTCTTCCTTTTTTTCCCCCTCCTAAGACAAGGTTTCTCTGTGTAGCCCTGGCTGTCCCGGAACTCACTCTGTAGACCAGGCTGGCCTTGAACTCACAGAGATCTGGCTGCCTCTGCCTTCTGAGTGGTGAGGTTAAAAGTATATGCCACCATGCCCTGCTTATCTTAGGCTCTTGGTGGACAAATTATTGGAGGAAATGGGCCTTTAATTGCTGGTGGAGGGGCCATGACTGTAGGTTTCTCTTGAGAAGGGGAAGGCCAATTGGAGTCTCATGCCAGGTGGTGGAACCATAATCCTAGAGGTGGGGTTCCCATCCTATTGGGAACTGGTTGAATTTCCAGCAGTACTGGCAGAGCATTCACCACAGCAGCTGGGATTTCCCATTTCCTTGTTTTATTTTTATTTTTTTTGAGCCAGGGTTTCTCTGTGTAGCCCTGGCTATCCTGGAATTCTCTCTGTAGACCAGGCTGGCCTTGAACTCAGAGATCTGCCTGCCTATGCCTCCTGAGTGCTGGGAATAAAGGTGTGTGCCACTGGGTTTGTTTTTTTTTTTTTTTTTTTTTGAGACAGGGTGTCACTGTGTAGTGCTAACTGGCCTGGAACTTGCTTTGTAGCTCAGCCTGGCACTTGGAAGGCAAGGCAGGCAGATCTCTGTGAGTTCAAGCCCAACCTGTCTACATAGGTAGCTCCAGGCCAGCCAACACTAAATTTCCTCTGCAAAACTGGAGAACCTGTCCACTGGGTGTTCAACAGAACTTAGAGACCTGAGCAAGTCACTACATAAGACAAAGAGGTCAGTTAGTATTTTGGCCCTTGTCCTCTGAAGTCATCCAAGACTCAGGAGCAATGGGTCCCCATGAAAGGGTTCTACAGCTCTGATAAGTCACCTGTCCTCTAGACCAGAGACAGAAATTAGACTCTCACCATTGTCCATGTTATGAGTCTTTCTGATTTCATAGAAGCCATGCAGTCAGCAAGACCCTGAGTCATCTCAGCAGGTGACACACTGGTGGAGGAAAAGTTGAAGAACACAAGGGTTCCTCCCGACTCCCACAGGACAGACCCTACACAGTCACAATTGATCTTCACAGTTAAAAAGTACGTGGCTGGGAGGGAAATCAGTTGACAAACTACTTGGAGTGCAAGCAACAAGGACCTGACTTTCATACCCAACACCCAAGTGAAAAGGTGGGTGTGGCGCACGCCTACAATCCCAGTACTCAGGAGGCAGAAGGACCAGCAGTTCAAAGCCAGCCTGGGCTCCAAGAGATCCTGTGTCAAAAAAATAAATTGAGCTGGGGAAGGTGGCACATGCCTTTAATCCCAGAAGAGGCAGGTGGACCTCTGAGTTTGAGGCCAGCCTAGTCTACATAGCTAACTCTAGGACAGCCCAGCCAGGACTACATATTGAGACCCTGTCTTAAAAATAAAACTGGATGAAAATATTAATAAAATACTTTCAGCAATAAAAAAAAAAAATAAAAATAAAACTGGAAGCCGGGCGGTGGTGGCGCATGCCTTTAATCCCAGCACTTGGGAGGCAGAGGCAGGCGGATCTTTGCGAGTTCAAGGCCAGCCTGGTCTACAAAGTGAGTCCAGGACAGCCAGGGCTACACAGAGAAACCTTGTCTCGAAAAACCAAAAAAAATAAAATAAAATAAAAATAAAACTGGAGCCAGGCATGGTGGCGCACGCCTTTAATCCCAGCACTTGGGAGGCAGAGGCAGGCGGATCTCTGTGAGTTCAAGGCCAGACTGGTCTACAAAGCAAGTCCAGGACAGCCAGGGCTGTTACACAGAAAAACCCTGTCTCGAAAAACCAAAAAAAAAATGAAAATAAAAAAATAAAAAATAAATAAAACTGGATGTGGTGGCACATATCTTTAATCCCAGCACCCAGGAGGCAGAGGCAGAGGCAGGCAGATCTCTGTGAGTTCAAGGCCAGCCTGGTCTACAGAGTCCAGGACAGCCAGGGCTACACAGAGAAACCCTATCTCAAAAAAAAAAAAAAAAAAAAGCAAGCAAACAAAACCAAAAAGACACTTAAGTGGAGCCAGGCATGGTGGCACACAACTTTAATCCCAGCACTCTGGAGACAGAGGCAGGCAGATCTGTGTGAGTTCATGAGTTCAAGGCCAGCCTGGTCTACAAAGCAAGTTCAGGACAGCCAGGGTTACACAGAGAAACACTGTTTCGAAAAACCAAAAAAGCAAATAAACACATACATATATGCATGCATAAGTTCTGTACTACTGTTAAATGTACAGCCCTGTTTGGCCTCTCTCAAGTCCTCTTAGTACACAATTCCACCATACAGACCACTCACTGAACCCCAGACGCCTTATCTGTCTCAATGTGTCATATCTTGGGAACAGTCCATCAGGTTCCTGAGGTCCAAGATAATGACAGCCGCAAGCCTGAGCTCAGCCTTTCTGGGGTGCCCCTCACATTAACTGGGTTTATCTGAAACCCTCCTCTAGGATAAGAAGCCAGTAGACACTGTCTGGCCCTGATCTTGTCCATAGTCTTGCCAATTCCTGCACTGTAAAGTCAAGGTACAAGAGAGTCTGCCAGTCTGCCACCAAGTCCTGTCTCTGCGGGTGCATCTGGACCCAGTTCAGTTGTCCCACTTCTGGAAGGTCAGACAACAGCTTCCTCACAGCGCTCAGTGGGCACTATGTCATGTCTTCTGATGACACACAGGGGAAACTCACCCATAAATACCTCTAGACACTAATGAGTTGCCACGGTCCTTTCTCTCACTTGAGTTGTTTTTGTTTCGTTTTGTTTTGTTTTGAGATGGGGTCTGTCACTGAACCTGGAGCTCAGAGCTCGGCTAGACTGCCTGGCCAGTGAGCTTCTGGCATCTACCTGGCTCCTCGCCCCTCCCCCCAGTACTGACTGTAAGATCTGCTCAGGCCCTAGCAGCCCCTTTCAAAGAGTACCTACAGACATCCTACTGAGTGAACATAGTCTGTTACATTAAAGTGGGTATTCAGTGGCCACACTGGCTGCTTTCTTCCCCTTCCCTGGGTCTTGCTGCGAAACCTTTCTCACTCTCAGAAAGGTGCAAAAAAGATCCCACTTCAGCCACTTGGGCTCTCTTTCTCTCCTCCGGGGCCATCCATATGTTGTTGCCTCTCTGCCTGCCTGCCTGCCTGCCTGCCTGCCTGCCTGCCTGCCTGCCTGCCTGTCTGTGGCATTAATAACACCACTAATAAACTCTTTACTCCCCAGGAATCCACTTTATCGCCCCTCTTGAACCCTTTGAAACCTTGGCTGAGATCACAATGTGGGATAATGCGCCAGGCCTTTACTCAGGTGCTGGGCATCTGAGCTCAAGGCTCATGTTTGTCCAGCAACCTTCACCAATTGAGACATGTCCCCTTTGCTGCTAAACTGTCCTCTGTGTCCTGCTCACTCAACCACCAGGCTGATGAGTCCATTCCCAATTACAGGTCTTAAGTTCAAGTCCCACTGTGTCAGAGGCATTGGATTCAATGTTGCCTTTTTGCACTTGGGATCTCATCCCCCAAGTCACCATCTTACTCCACCTCCTGAGACAGACCCTCCCTCTAGTCTTCAAGAGTCCTCTGTCAACCTTTACTCCCGGAGGTCCTGTAGCCCTTTGACAGCAAGGACACTCTGCCCAGGCCTCATGTTGATTTCCTCAGCCAGAGGTGGCTTCAGAAGATGACCCAAGATGGACTTGGCTGATCTGTGTGTGCATGTGCACAGGTGTGTAAGGGGAGTCCTTATTTTAGCCTCAGAATAACTTGGCTTTGAGACAGGCTGGGTTGGGATCAAAGCTGTGGCAGCTTTTAGCAGCGACCAGAGAGGGCTGAGCTAAGCCAGCAGGACTGCAGTCTATCTTGGGGCTTTCTGGCTCCACCATAAGACATTCCGTTTTGAATGTGTGCATGTGTGGAGTTAGCAGGTAGTTTGCTAGTTAGTTCTGAAGTACTAGGGTTTGAACCTACGGCCTCATGGACTCTGGATAACTGTCCCTGGCAGCCTCAGCCCCAACCGTAACTTTTTTGTTTGTTTGTTTTTCAAGACAGGGTTTCTCTGTGTAGCCTTGTCTGTCTTGGACTCCCTTTGTAGACCAGGCTGGCCTTGAACTCACAGATATCCACCTGACTCTACCTCCCGAGGGCTGGGACTAAAGGCGTGCGCCACCACGCCTGGACTTTTTTTTTTCTTAAGGTTTTCTCTTTATTTATTTTTATTTTGTGTGTATGGGTGGTTTGTCTGCATATGTGTCTGTGCACAAGTACATGACTGTGCTGTGGTGGGCACAAGGAAACCAGAAGCTAGCTCTTTGGAATTGTTTCTCTTCTTCCACCAAGAGGTTCTTGGGGATCAAGCAAAGGTCATGAGGCTTGCAGGCTTATGTGGCATGCACCTTTACCTGCTGAGCCATCTCTCTGGACCTAATGGTCCTCTTTAATAAACACACTGAAATCACTGGAATTTTGACCCTGTGACCCATGCTTGTAGATAGCCAGTCCCAAGAAGAGACAACCAACACTGTCAGACTTATTCTTCAGCAAAGTGAGACATCCACGTGGGCAAGCCGTGAGCCGCACAGGTGTCCCACCTGATAAGTAACCACCGGGACACAGGGACACGGAGGAACTACTCCAGAAGCAGCCCCTAGACACCCCCACACACAGCCCCTCTCTACTCACAGAAGCAGCCCCTAGACCCACACACACACACAGCCCCTCTCTACTACTCCAGAAGCAGCCTTTAGACACCCCCACACACAGCCCCTCTCTACTTCTCACAGAAGCAGCC
>CAJQZJ010034110.1:2142206-2228332 GCA_907164525.1 Lophiomys imhausi
GAAGCAGCCCCTAGACACCCCCACACACAGCCCCTCTCTACTTCTCAGCCCATTCTACATCTCAGTGCAGCTAAGAAACTCTCCTCTGTGTTGGTGAATTCAGGCAGGCAGGAGAAAGGGCTCCTAAATTTTGGAGAAGAAAAGAACTAAAATGAACCACAAAGAGCCGACAACATGTTCAGTTGGTAGAGGTGCTGTGGCTAGCCAATCTGACATCCCAAGTGCCGTCCCCAGGAACCTATATGATGGAACAGACTCGAGAAAGCTGTCCTCTGACCTCCACATGTGCGCTGTGACATACACACACAATAAACAAATGTAATAAGAATTATCACCAGGTGTGCTGGCTCACGTCTTTAATCCCAGCACTTGGGAGGCAGAGGCAGGAGGATCTCTGTGAGTTCAAGGCCAGCCTGGTCTATAGAACTAGTTCCAGGACAGCCAGTGATACACAAAAGAAACTGTGTCTTGGAAAAAAAAAGAATAAAAATAAAAAGCATTCTCTGGGGCTAGAGGGAAGGCTCACCAGTTAAGAGTACTTGCTATTCTTGCAGAGGACCAGAGTTCAGCTCCCAACCTTCAGGACCAGGTGGCTCACAACCTTCAGTAATTTCATTTCCATGGGATTGGTACTTTCTTCTTCTTCTTCTTTTTTTTTTTTTTTTTTTTTTTTTTAGGTTTATCAAGACAAGGTTTCTTTGTGTATCCCTGGCTGTCCAGCAACTCATGCAGTACACCAGGATGGCCTTGAACTCACAGAGATCCGCCTGCCTCTGCCTCCTAAGTGCTGAGATTAAAGGTGTGCGCCCCCACACCCAGCCTGGGTCTGATACTTTCTTCTGGTCTCTTTGGACATGCTGGTGGTGCAAAGACATCCATGCAGGCAAAATACCCACACACATGAAAGAAAAAGAAAAGAAAGCCAGGCCCAGTGTGGTGTGCACACGTTTAATCCCAGCACTTGGGAGGCAGAGGCAGGAGGATCTCTGTGAGTTCTAGGCAACCTGGTCTACATAGAGAGAGTTTTAGGCTAGTCAAACCTACATAGTGAGTCCCTGTCTCAAAAAAGGAAAGAAAGAAAGAAAGAGAGAGAAAGAAGGAAAGAAAGCAAGCCTTGATAATTAGCCAAATTTATGGTGATGGTTGCTGGCAAAGAGACAACATTCCTTCTATGTAGTGATATTTCAAAGAAGACTATAAAATTGCAAGAAACTTTACTTAAGGCCAAGCATACATGACCCTGAATTTATCTTACCTCTTTCCTAGCTGTGAACCTGAGGTTTTCTGGGAATTTCACAAACAAGACTATACACATGTTCTGGACAGAAATATCTTGTCCCTTGTGTTGCCCTGGGACCAGTCTTTACCAGTTCTGATCCTACCCTGAGCCTCTTTAGGAAACGCCCTATGAGTTCTTTTACGAGAAAGATGTGGGGAAAGCCTTTAAAGTGTTTGTCAGGGCTGAAGGGACAGTACATCAGGTGAGAGTGCTGACCTGCAAGCCCCAGGACCTGGGTCCAATCCCTGGAAACCAAATGGCAGGAGAGAACCGACTGCTGCAAGTTGTTCTCTGACCACAGACACACAGTAAATAAATCTAATAAAAACATTTAAGGAGTTGTTTGTTCAGTGACTTCAGAAGCCTTCAAAATAATTTATATCTTTATTGTTAAGACACCTCAGCTGGGCATGATGGCGCATGCCTTTAATCCCAGCACTTGGGAGGCAGAGGCAGGCGGATCTCTGTGAGTTCGAGGCCAGCCTGGTCTACAAAGAGAGTCCAGGCAGCCAGGCTGTTACACAGAGAAACCCTGTCTCGAAAAAACAAAAAACAAAAAGAACTTTCACCTCAGACCCATGGGAAAATGGCAAAGCCCCCACCACCACTGGGGTGAGGCTGCAGGGAGCTTGGTGAGTGGCAAAGCCTTCCTTGACGGTGCATGCAGAAGACTCCGCTGTAGCTTTCTCCTGGGTGTTTGGGGCCTGAAGACTGCTCCTCTACAGAAACCACCACAGTGGAGATGAGCTGAACCTGCCTCCTTGTCCAACTATGTGTGATAACCCAGTTTCCCTGTTCAACTTCAGAAAAAAGGCATGTGCTTCCAGCTGCTGCAGTTCCTCCAGCAGAGAGCCCAGTCCCCCCAATTCCAGGTTTTCTGTGTCTCTGTGATTTTCCTAACTCCATGGATGTCTCAGTCAGGTTTGTCCCTGGAAGCATGCTGGACGTGCTAGACCTCCACATGCACTGTGTGGTACAGACATGTACCAATGAAATAAGTGTAACTTGACTTTCTTTTTTCAAGACAGGGTTTCTCTGTGTAGCCGTGGCTGCCCTAGAATTTGCTCTATAAACCAGGCTGGCCTCAAACTCATGGAGATCTACCTGCCTCTGCCTCCCAAATGCTGGGATTAAAGGCGTGTGCCACCACCATCATGGTCTGGCTAAAATTTTCAAAAGGCATCCTGGTTTTGGGCTTGGGGATGTGGCTCAGTTGATAGAATTCTTGCCTATATTCCAAAGGACCCAGGAAATCCCAGCACCCACATGGCAGTTCACAGCTGTCTGCAATTGCCCGGCATGGTGCCGCACACCTTTAACCCCAGCACTTGGGAGCCAGAGGCAGGCAGATCTCTGTGATTTCAAGGCCAGCCTGGTCTACAGAGTGAGTCCAGGACAGCCAGGGCTACACAGAGAAACCCTTTCTCAAAAAACAAAACAAAAAACCCAGGGAGCCTGCTGAGAAGCCTTGCTGGAGTGGATTTCTCCACTAGGCTCTTCTCCAGCAGACATGCAGGGCCACAGAATCTTCTAGGAGCATAGTAAAATGGCTCCATAGGCCTTGCTCTAAAAGACCCAAGGTTCTGTCTGCAGCTACCTGCCAAAGGTCATTGTCCTTGGGCTATAGTGTCCTACCTGCACAGGTGCTAGAATGGACACCCTTTACCGATGAGGAGTCTGGGTCTGTGGCTGAGTAAGTCAAGTATCAAAGGCTGCTGAGTGCTGGGGCTCAGTCTCAGGACACCTGGATCTGGGGGTGCCTGCTTATGTTTCCCATTTCCAGGAACTGAGGGTGCGGATATACTGTGGTTTTTTTTTTTAATTTTTTTTTTGCAAGAAACAGGCAGGAAGTAGGTTTGACTTACTATATAGGAGAATCAAGGAGGAAGTGTGGCTAATGACACGGTTCAGTGGGTAGAGGTACTTACTGCCAAGCATGAGGGTCTAAGTTTGACTTGTGGACCCACATGATGGAAGAAAATTGAATACTTTGACCTCCACATGGGGGTCTGTGGCACACACTCACTCACTCACATAAATACTATTTCATTTTTGAGAAAGGTTCTTAGTATGCAGACAGGCTGGCCTCAAACGCTGAGATCTGTGTGCTGTGAGAAAAGTTGGGCACCACCTTCAGGTGTGGTGAAGCACTTTTATTCCCAGCACTTGGTAGCAGAAGGGGGGATCTCTGAGCTCGAGGCTAGCCTGGTCTACAAAGCAAGTCCAGGATAGCCAGGGCTCTGTTACACAGAGAAACCCTGTTTGGGGAAAAAACAAAAACAACCCTTCCCCTAAAAAAATAAAATAAAAAACCAAATAAAAAAAAACCCAAAGGGGCAAGGTGTGTGTGTGAACCAAAGTGGGGGAAAAAGATGCACACCACCATGCCAGGCTTTATTTTTAAGAAAGTGTCCCTGTACCTTTAAAATCTGATCCTCCAGTCTCTTACCTCTCAATGCTAAAATTACATCTGCTTGCTGTTGGTCTGTGAGGTGCTGGGGGTGGGACCCAGGACCTTGTACTAGACAAGCAGTGTCCCATGGAGCTCCAGCTCCCTCTCACTGGTGACTCTAGGAAGCCATTATACCTTTGAGCCACATCCCTAGCTCCTTAGCTGTATTCTAACAAAGGGTCTAGGTTGCCCAAACTGGTCTCTGACTTCTGAGAAACCTCCTGCCTCAGCTCAGCCTCCCAGGCAGCTGGGTTACCAGTGTCTACACGTGACTGGAGCTGGTTATTTGCCAGATGAAGACAGGTACCCAAGATTAAAGACCAACTCGGGCTTGATGTCATCTGGAATCTCAGCACCCGACAGTCTGAGGCCAACCTGGTCTACATAGAGAGCTCCAGGCCATCTAGGGTCCCACAGCAAGACCCTGTCAAAGTAATCTAAAAAACAAGAAGCCAGGCTCAGTGGAGGAGCCAGGTCTGGCTGGCACTGGGGATTTGAGCAAGTCAGAGTGTGGTGGGAAAAGAGGACGGAGGGAAATTGCTGGGCTCAGTCAGGGAACTTGCGTTCTCCAGCTCTGCAAGGAGGCCCAAAGCCGTAAGCTCCACTCCTGTTTAAAGGGTCTTCAGGGGTCTTTATCCTCTTTGTTGCTGTCCCTTCTCACAGGCTGAGATTCTGAAAGACCACAAAGCCCCAGGCACCACTGGGAGGAAACAAAGGAGCTGGGCTGTTGTTGTAAACACAGGGCCCCACCCGGAACGGAAGCACCTGCGGTGGAGGGGGGCCACACCTCTCAACAATTGGCTTCAGATTCCTCAGGGTCTCTGTCCCCTGTAGCTCTGAGGCTGGTCCCTGCTTGATGTCTCTCCTCCTGGGTGGCTGGCAGGGTCCCAGCTTGGGCGGTGCCCCCCTGACCTGTCCCTGCCCCTTCCTGCTAGCTTTGATGCGGGCCCACTTCCTTCGACAGGAACCCCCTCCCTCCTCACCGGCCTGGTAAAAAGCAGAAGGCCTGAGGTGAGGCAGTGGTGCAGCATTCTCTTGCGTGCCGAGGACTCTTCTCAAGGCCCTGTCTCCCAACCCTTGTACCAGTGCTGTTCCTAAGACCCTGGTACAGGCCTGGGGGACAGGGACCTGAGGATCCCAGCAGCAGCTCCAGCTTCTTTCCAGCTGAGGGACTTTCTCCCAGGTCTGGCCTCTTCCCACATACCGGGGGTTTGCCTTGGGTCGCTTTCCTGAATGGGTGTCCCCACCATTGGCACATTCCTACCTGGTGTCCTGGGACCCTCCTCCCACCTTCTAACATAGCCCTGTACCTAGATACAAGCCCTCTCAAGAGTAGGAGGGGGTGTGTACAGGGTTTCAAGAAGCAGACTGTGATAATCAAGGTGAAGAGTTGCCCCTCCCTAGGTATCGTCACCTGCAAGGTGAGTTTGGGACCCTGCTTGCTTTTCAGCTGTGGAAAGCCCAGAATGCTCCCTGGGGGCACTGAAGGGCTTAGACCTAAACTGAGGCCAAGGGCTCCACCCTCACTTACTTCCTCCTGAGACTTGGGGAGGTTGGGGACAGGGGCTGGCTGCACCAGTTGGCATGTCTATGTGCATGCCAAGATTTAGAGAGGCTCAAAAAAGAAGCCCAAGAGGCAAGGTGTGGCGGGTGCACACCTTTAATCCCAGCACTGGGGAAGGCAGAGGCAGGCAGATCCCTGTTGTGAGTTGAAGGTCAGGACAGCCAGGGCTTGTTACACAGAGAAACCCTGAGAGAGAGAGAGAGAGAGAGAGAGAGAGAGAGAGAGAGAGAGAGAGAAGCCCAAGGGAGTGGAGCAGGTTACCCGCAGATGAAAGCCCTTGGCAATCTCCACTCTGGCCCAGGACACACGGACTCTAAGCCTGTTCTGTAAGTTGGAAAATAACTTTATTTGTTCTAGGGAGTTGGCCGGAGTTCCCTCAGAACTTCTGGAACTGTTTCTTGGTGCCAGCAGCCTTGGTGACCTTGAGCACATTGAAGCGGACCGTCTTGCTCAGGGGCCTGCATTCTCCCACCGTGACAATGTCTCCGATTTGCACATCCCTGTGGGGTGAGACAACCACCTGCCTTCAGGAGGGGCTTCCATAACAATCCCATCATCCCCACTGACAGGTGGGAGGGTGCCCACTTTGGCTGCCCCACCACAGTGGCCATTCAGGTGGCTGCTGACACTCGTGCAGGCTGCCCTTGCAGCCCTTCCCCAGGGGCCTACCTCCTTGCTCTGTCCACAGGACATCATTACACTTTGTTCTACAGTTACCCTCTTCAAAATAAGGTCGCCCCATTAGCTGTTACCCCTACTTTCATCACCTCTCCACATCTGGGGCCCTTCCCGACACAGGTGCCCTCTTGCCCAGCCAATCAGAGAGCTATAGTCACCTGAAACAGGGGGACAGGTGCACAGACATATTCTTGTGGCGCTTCTCAAAGCGATTGTACTTTCGGATGTAATGGAGATAGTCCCTGCGGATGACAATGGTCCTCTGCATCTTCATCTTGGTCACAACACCTGGGGAAGGCGGCAGGATGGTGTTAGCAGGCCATGTAACTCAAGAATGTGGGAAAACAATCGTGTGTGTGTGTGGGGGTGCCCAAGAAACTCCACTATGGCATCAGCTCTGCCAATTGGCTGTCTCAAGCAGCGCCCGTGGGGACATCTGAAGACCATCGTGAAAACAGACATCACTTGCCAGCGTTCCTAGGGCCACCCTTTCAACTTCTCACTCACCAGACAGGATCCGACCTCGGATAGAGACGTTACCAGTGAAGGGACATTTCTTGTCTATGTAGGTCCCCTCGATGGCCTGAAAGGATAAGAAAGTGCGGTTTGGACTACCGCTTCCTAAACAGAAGCAAGCAGTAGCCTCAGGGACCCAAACTACAATTCCCAGAAGCCCCAGAGGCAGCCACTCAGGGAACGGCGAGGTGGCCATGCTCCCACATGTGCAGGAACATATGGGTCTCTTCTATCGGAGAGGGTCCCGTACCTCCTTAGGCGTCTTGAAGCCTAGACCGATGTTTTTGTAATACCGGGGGAGTTTTTCCTTGCCGGTTTCTCCCAACAAAACACGCTTCTTGTTTTGAAAGATTGTAGGCTGCTTTTGGTAAGCACGCTCCGTCTGTGAGATTAATAATTTGGTGAGGTTACAGGTAAAATTCGAGACCAGGATTATAATTCTTCCTCCCAAACCCTTAAAAATGCCGGCCCCGGAGGGCCAGTGCCCCACAACCACCCCAAACTTATTTTAGCTTACACACTGGGTTCTAACATCTCCCACAGCTTGCAGAATTCATGTCTGAGGTCAGATTCATAGCCTTTCAGCAATGTTGATTCCCCAAAACACACAAGTCCCGTCATTTAGGACTCACACGTTATTTCTACGTAGCTGAGCTACTCAAGACCAGACCCTGCGCGAAAGTTTAAGGTTACAGCATGCGGAGGGGCTGTAGCTCTGCGGAAGAGGGCTTGACCAGTGCGCATGAGGCCCGGAGCTCAATTCCCATTAAGGTTAAAAATAAAAAAGAAAACTGCTCAACCAGTCAGCCTGTTTTTACCCTCAGGCCTTCGGTCCTCCAGGATGAGGCCTCCACCCCCCCCCCCCCGTTATCTGTTACGCCTTGAGTTTTAAGAACTCCCAAAGCGCTTGAGACCCCATTGCTGTGTACAGCACAGGACTTCGGAAACGCCTTGAATCAGATGAAGGCACAGGCAGGCGCCCTCGCTTCGGTGAAATCCGAAGATAACGAGAACGCCAAGGAATAAGGTCTACACTGAAGCGCGGGGCCCACACACTCGGCGACAGCCCACAGCTCGAACCTGAATGTCCGCCATCTTCCCAGCAGCCTGAGAAAAAGAGATGTATGCCACCTCCCGGGCTTCCTTATTCACTACTGGAGGTCTGGAGCGGAAGTGACGTAAGGGACCGCCCTTTACGGAATGATGAGGCACTTCCGGTGCAGAGCACGCCAGTCTAAGTTTGTCCGTACGCCGCCATGATGGTGGAGGACTAAGGAGACGGAAGCCGAGCCTGTCATCTCGCGAAATCTCAGGCGTCCTGTACTGAGAGCGTTCACTCAAGTTGGGAAACGTCCTGTGGTATCGCGAGAGTCGCAGGCGGCCACCAAGTTTCTTCAGGAGTTGGATTCACAGGGCATTTGGGATCCGCGTGGTGGTGTCCATTCCATGTTTCCCAACAAGAGGTGGTGGCCATCTTTCAGCCGGGCGGGCGCCCAGTGCATCTTAGGAAAGTGGGTGAACTGCGTTGTACTAGAGTGAGTCGGCTGCCCTATGATGTCATGAGTAGCCATTGAGCTTCATTTTCTGGATTAAATTTAAGTAAGCATGTATATAGCCGGGCGTGGTGGTGCATGCCTTTAATCTCAGCACTCGAGAGGTAAAGGCAAGCGGATCTATGTGAGTTCAAGGCCAGCCTGGTCTACAAAGCCCCCGACAGCCAGAGCTACACAGAAAAACCGTCTCGAAAAACCAAAACAAAAAAAAGTATACACATACACGCGGTTTATGGCTGTTGTGAAGACTACCACCGGGTTCTACAATTGAATATTTTTATGGCAAGGTCTGTGTCCAGGCTGTTCTTGAAATCACGTCCCTACCTCAAATGCTCAAGTAGCTGTAACTACAGGTGTTCAAGTCATGCAGACAAGTTTGTTTTGTTTGGACAGGGTCTGTGTATCTCAGGCTCTCCTGACCTGGAGTGCCTGCTGCGGAAGACCTTCTAAAAAAACGTGTACATTTCAGCCGCAAGCCCTCCTGGGTCTGTGTCCCAATTACCTTTTTCTGAATGTGTGAACTTGGAAGTCTACTGATAAAGAGGCAGCAAAGCTTATGGGGTAAAGGGTTTTTTTGGGGGCGGGAGGCACGTCTAGGTCTGTACATAATCTTCAAACTAGAATGACATGTTGTGAATGGTGTTGGATGCCTTTAATCCTAGCACTCAGGAGGCAGAGTGGATTTTTTAGCCTGAAAGTTCCAGGTCAACTAGGGCCACATTGTGGCTGCCTCACAAAGGAACTGACTTAATAAATCTTTGAATGATACATTGTATCAGACTCTAACCTCCTGGGGTGTCACGAAGAGGTTAGAAGTTTAAAAGCTTGTCTTCTGAGATGTGTTCCTCTCTCTAGCCGGTTTACAATTCATTTACTTGATTAAAAAAAAAAAAATCACCAGAATGACTCAGTCCCACACTGGAGAGATGGCTAAGCGATTAAGAGCACTGGTTGCTCTTCCAAAGGATCTGGGTTCAAATCCCAATTCTCACATGATGACAATTCAAAACTGTGATGAGCAGGCGTGGTGGTGCAACTTTTAATCTCATCACTTGGGAGGCAGAGGCAGGCAGATCTGAGTCAAGGGCAGCCTGGTCTACAGAGAAAACCTTTATTACTTTTTTTTGAGACAGGGTTTCTCTGTGTAGCCCTGGCTGTCTTGGACTCCCTTTGCAGATCAGGCTGGCTAACCTCAAACTCACAGATCGGCCTCTCTCAAATGCTGGGATTAAAGGTGTGATCCACCACACCCAGCCCTTTTTGTTTTTAAATTAATTTCAAGGTTTTCCCGGGTGTGGTGGTGCATGCCTTTAATCCCAGCACTCAGGGATCTCTGGATAGCCTGGTCTACAGTGAGCCTAGTACAGCCAGGGTTACCCTCCAACAAAAAAAGGCAGATCATAAAACAGTTAAATGTGATCCGAGTTTTTGTCTCTTTTGCCCCTACCTACAAAGCCAAATATAGTGCAAAGACACCAGGTTTCTTCAACAGTCAATTTATTAGCACATAGAATCCACTAGCAAAAACCCAAAACTGCTTTCTGGTTATGCTAGGTAGGGGCAAAGGCAGTGTGCATAGTGCAGGTACCTGGCCAGTGTCATCCCAGCCCAGCTGTGCTGGCCCCACCTCTCACAGGGGCAGAATATGGATGGCATTGGGTGGATGGGCAGGGCCACCCTGCTACACTTTCATCCTAAACCCTGGTTAATTCCAGGTTTACCACTATAACAAAATCATCAGGTAGTGAGCCCAGAGCTCTCTCTCTAAAAGCACCCTCTACCCAGAGAGGCACCTTTCGCCCATTCCCTGGTCGGCGGTGGAGGAAGTGCAGGCCAGGCAGGCATGAGGCACAAACAGTCTTTATTGGGTTCACACCAAGAGTCCATTGGTTTTGAGGACCTCTGTGAACTTGCTGATCTTCTTCTCCACATTCTTTTCTGCCTGTTTCCGTAGCCTCTGTGGAGTAAAAGACAACTGACAGTAAGTGGCCACGTCTTATCCGGGCGGCCCCACCCTAACCCTGAGTTTAGGCTCCCATTCTCACCAATAGCTGCTTCTTCTTCCTGTAGTGGATCTTAGCCTTTTCCTTCCGTTTCTCCTCCAAAGTAGCTGTCACTGCCTGGTACTTCCACCCGACCTCATGAGCCAGACGCCCCAGGTAAGCAAACTGCAGGGGCACAAGGCTGTAAGGACATGGAAGGTGCCCCGGCAGCACAAGGGTGAGCTCAAGGAGCCCAGAACTTCTATAAAGGACTCACTCCCCCACCCCATACAGAGCCCTGCTGGCATCAGCTTAGCCTGTGGCATTATCGGCACTGCCCGGTCAGTGGCATCCGCAGACCATCGTGAGAAAAAAAACATCATCTGCCAGCCCTGAGTTGCCATTTAGTCCACTCTATAACCTGGAGCTCACCTTTCTGGTAGGCTTCAGCCGCACAACCTTGAGGGCAGCAGGGACCACCATCCGCTTTTTCTGTTAGAGAAGGAGAGGGGCTCAGAGACCTGTTACGAACGACACCTGGGAAGTAGGCTGCTGGAGAAGCGTCTCAGCCAGTGGAGTTTTCATGAGGCTCAAACAATGTAGGTAATAGCAGAACATCACAGACGCTGGGTGCAGAGGGGCTGTGAGGCTAGGCTTGCGAGGCTCACCTTGTCATAGGGCGGAGGAATCCCATCCAACACCTTGAGGCGTTCCAGTGCAGCCTGGCCTCTCTTAGTCTTATGGGGCAGCATGCCTGTGGGCATAACAGCAGACCCCTTCTTAACAGGGTCTGAAAACCTCCTGGTACCCCAGAACAGGGAGACCAGCCAGCCTCAGATGGTAGTGCATGTAGAGTCATCTCATAGTTGGGAAACTCGAACACGAGTGGGAGACATTCTCATCACAGGCTGCCAGATCCCCAACCCCAGCCTCGATGCCACTCACAGACCCAGCTCACCTCGCACAGTGCGCCAAAAAATGCGGCTCGGAGCACGGAAGTGATAGGGGCCTCGGGAGGGGTTGGTGTTCATCCGCTTTCGGAGAAAGGCCAGATACTTTACTGTCAGGAGGAGAAATGTGTGAAGCCTTCTTGGGGCCAGAAACCTCTCCTAAGTTATCACTTTAGTTTGTCCAAGTTGAAGTCAGCAACCCTCAGCCCTAACTTACACTTGTTTCTGTAGAAATTTCCAGAAATGTTGATGCCTTCACAGCGCACAACCACCACCTTCCGGCCTAGGGAGAACATGGGGTTGTGGAAACAGTCAGCAAACCCACAGCCAGTGATAGAGGACAATCTCCAGCTCCAAAATCACTTTTGAGCAAGAAGTCCCAGAGGAAGGAGGGGCTGGCAAGTCTCAGAGCGGTGCATGGGTTGATCTCACAGTCGTGAGACTCAAACGAAAGATGGTGATTATTGCTCATCACTGACTCCCAGGCAAACAATGGGGTGACCCGGAGTGAAACTTACCCAGTAGTACCTGCTTGGCCACGATGGCCGCCAAACGGCCCAGAAGATGGCCTCGGCCATCCAGCACTAGAACCTGTGTGGGAGACAAGAAGGATTAAGAGGCAGCCTGGCTCTTCCTCCACGTCTCCAACCCTTCAGTGCCCCTTCCTAGCAGGGTTTCAACCAGATGAAATAGGTAGTCGAGGAACACGATGAAAGCCCAAGGCTGGCCAAGCAGAGTAAGTGAGCAAATTACTAAGGGTTTTCTTTAAAAGCTGAAACCCCATGTTACTCTCGCTGGTCTCCAACTCCAGGTTGGCTGTAACCTAGAGATATAAGGAAACACCCTGCCCTACAAAATTCTAAACACTTCCTTTGGGACAGAGGCTTTTCATCAGCGCTTCAGCTTGCTCACAAAGGACAGAAAGCATCTTTATAAGAAGCACAACGCAAAACCGATTAACTCAGTGTAGAACTGCTGTCCTGTAGCCGGTGATTCTGGAAAGCAGTGCAGAACGGTAACATCTAAACCCACTTTCCTGACATAACCTTACAGTCTCCAACTCTTAGGCATGGTGGCATGTGCCTGTAACCCAGCCCAAATTACAAGAGACAGCCACCCTCCCTTTGCTAATGTTCCTGGGCAAAAAATGTTCCATAGACATCATTTAACTAGACATCTCCCAGCAGCAGCCCCCCTTTAAAGCATCACTGGAAAGGTGCAGTTCAATTTCTGACTAGCCTTAAACTCCTGCCTCAGTTTCCTGAACTGGTTTTAGAGGTCATCAATTCATTCTTTATTAATGAAAAAAATCTCCTTTACGACGATTACAAGCAGAAATCACAGGAAACCGGCAACCTAAAGTCACACACACACACACAAAACCCAGGCGACTCCATTTCAACAGTTTCCCTTTTTCCCTAGGAGCACAAAAGTACACGAGCGAACTCAAACTCCACCGTCCCGTTGCCTGAGATAAAGCCTGTACGTAACGCTTCTCTCCGGGTGTTGGGAACCCCAGCCCCACTCCCATCTTCCCCAGGAAAAACGCCGCGTTTTCGTCGCCCCATACCTAAAGACAGCCGCGGCTTGCTATGCCCACGTTACACACTGCCCTCGCGTCAAAACGTTCCTACTTTGCTTAACTGCGTTCCTTAAGTCCCATCGCACACGTAGAGTGGAGCGGAGGCCCCCATTCTGCTCCCGCCTGGAACCCACCCGACCCCACACCGCCCGGCGCGCGCAGAGCCCACACCTGCCCATCCGCCATCTTCGGCAGCCGCCTGGGAAAGGAGGAAGTCTTGGCGCAGGGTTTCTTATCCTTTGCTGCAGGGGCGGAGGAAGTGACGAAGGCCGGGCAGAGTGAAAGGCATTCTGTCTCCTCATTGGTCGAAGCGGTGTGCGCGCATTCGCTGAAAGGCGGGCCATCTTTATATCGTCCAATCAGGAAATCATTTGAGGGGGACCTTGGCGGCCATGACTGTGCGGGGCGAGAGGTCACATGGGTCTCCAGGCGGCTTCAGCGGGCCAAGGCCGTCCAGCCCCGGCGGCCATATTTTGGAGGGAGTGCTCTTCTCCGTTCATGTGTCCGCAGTGTGGAGCGCCATTACTCCCCTTAAGTAATGATGGTTGCAGAACACGTGGTGGCCATTAGGTGGCGAGCATACGTACTGGCCGGCCCTTCAGTGCTTCAGCTGGGGGTATAACGGTCTGCCGTCTCTCCCCTCTACCTCATGGTGTGCATGACAATTGCTGGCCTTTTCTAAATCTAGGAGTTAACGTCTGTCAAACAGGTGGCGGTAGTCTTCCAAGATGGAAGAGTAGAGGGGGAAAAAAGGACTTCCAGGTTCCTGAAACGCAGACGCACTCGCTTGTTTCCGAAGGCCTTTGGATGTTGTGCATGTTATCTGAGATGCCCTCCGGGCTGTGCTCCTATAGCTGTCCCCCACCAAAGAAAACAACAAACAAAACATAGGTTGAGGGCTGGAGAGGTGGCTCAGCGGTTAAGAGGACTGTCTGCTCTTCCAAAGGTCCTGAATTCAATTCCCAGCAACCACATGGTGGCTCACAACCATCTATAATCGGATCTGGTGCCCTCTTCTGGACTGCAGGCATACATGCAGACAGAATACTGTATACATAATAAATAAATAAAATATTAAAAAAAAAAAAAAACATAGGTTGGGCAGACTCGGTGACTCTTCTCCAGAAAACCCCCCAAACACCCCAGCCTGAATTGATTCCTCCTGGAGGCTTTAACACTGTCTTGCTTTCGTGCTACACTTTGGGGCCATGATCCTGGGGAATTGGGCTGCCTCTGCCTCACATCAGGGTACTATGGAGCATTACCCAGTGCTGACCCTGGGCCACCGGAGGCCTCAGAAAACAAACAAAACCTTTTGTCGTTGTTTTTGGCTCTTGATAAAGGATTTCTGCAATCAGGGCTGGCCTTAAACTTGAGATCCTGCCTCAGCTTCTGGAGAGCTAGGATTACATCAAGCACCGCAAAACCAAGATTCTGAAACCTAAACAGCCCACCCATTCTCTGTCCCATCCACAGATAGGTCCGGAAAAGCAGGTAAAAAAACCAATTATTTATATACAAGTTCATGGGGAAAAGAACTTTGTACAGAACGGGGCGAACGGAGGTTTTGTTGGGTTCTGATGTTGTATCCATCCTGGGGAGAGAGAGATGGAGGGGCAGCGTGGTCCAGGAAGGGGCCAGCCTCCGCCCAACTTTCCCTGTGTCCAGGCTGTGCAACGTCCGTCAGGTGACTCCTGCTTGGCCTGAGTATCCACTGTAAAACCGATCGTCAATGGTCTGAGGACAGGGGTTCTCTGCCTGCATTCTACCACTGAGCCACGCCCCCAGCCCCTTTCGGGTGAAAGACAGACACGTCCTGCACTACTAAACTGCACCCTCCCATCTGTTCCTCCCCACCCCACCCCTCCCCGCTGCTTAAGTTAGCCTCATATTTCTATGTACTCGGAGATAACCCGGAATTCCTGATCCTTCTGCCTCTTCTCCAGAGTGCAGGGACCAGACTTGCACCATGAAATCTGCTCCAAGTCTTTTTTTTTTTCCTTCCTTCCTTTTTTTTTTTTTTTTTTTTAAGGGAGCGGGATCTTACAGCCAGGCATGGTGGCACACGCCTTTAATCCTATCTCGGAGAAAGCAGAGGCAGGTGGATCTCTTGAGTTCCAAGTTAGTCTAGTCTACAGAGCATGTCCAAGGTCAGATCGGGCTACATGAGACCCTGTTTCAAAACAAAACAAATCAAGCTGACTTCATAGGTAAGAGCCCTCTGCTGCGAAGCCTGACCGCCTCTGTTCCACCCCTGACACCCACACGGTGAATGGAGAGAACCAGCACTCCAAAAGCTGTCCTCTGACCTGTACACGGGAGCCATGGTACATTATGGTCCCCCCATGTGTGAATTTTTTTAAGATTTATTTTTTGGGGGGGCGGGTGTAATTTTTAAAAAAAGAGGAATTACTGTCTGGTGTGGTAGTACACACCTGTGACAACAGCACTCCAGAGGTAGAGGCAGGAGGATTGCCCCTGAGTTCCAGGCCATCTGTGCTACATACACCCTATCTCAAAAAAAAAAAAAAAAAAAAAAGAGTTGGAATTACAACATGGGCCACTACGCCTGATAAATGGTGTGTGTTTCAGATATAAGTATAGAAATGGGAAGCCACAAAATTTAGAAACTGTTCCTCAATCTAATAAACTATTTTAACAGTGTAAATATGATGTGCCAATGAGGTGTCTCTAGTTGCTGTGCATGTGGCGGCTGTAGATGGAGCCCAGAGTCTCACATGTGCAAGGGGCCTGCCACTAAGCTCCGGTCCAGCATTTCTCTTTCTTTTTCATTTTTTTGACCCAGAGTTTCTCTGGGTAGCCCTGGCTGTCTTGGAACTCTCTTTGTAGACCAGGCTGGACTTGAACTCATAGAGACCCTCTTGCCCCTGCATCCGGAGTACTGGGATTAAAGGTGTGCACACCACCTCCCAGCTCTCTCTTTTTCATTGTTATTTTGAGAATAACAATGAAGTTGCCCAGGCTGGCCTTTAAGTCACTCAGTAGCCCAGGCTAGCCTTGAAGTTTAGATCTCTCTGCCTCAGCCTCCTGAATACTGAGATTACAGGCACGCAGCACTGTACCCAACAGTTGTTTTTTATTTTAAGGAGTGGAGATGACAGAAGCAAGCACGCAGGGCTACAGTGCCCCCCCCACTTCTTCCTTTTTGTTTTTCTTAAGGCCAGTGTCCTCCAGTTCCAGCATGTCCAGTCCAGAAGCACTCCTTGGATGGATAGTTACAGCTATCCATCACCTTGGCGGACACTGTGTCCTCTGAGCTGGGGACGTTGCTCAGTAGCACAGCATGTGCCTAGCTTGTTTCTGTAAGCCCAGCTATTTGGGAGGTTGAGGCAGGAAGATTCATCGAGGTGTTCAAAGTCAGTTTGGGCAACATAGTGAGACCTCATCTGAAAAAAATAAGTGTCACTGAACTGAGTTTTGTTTGTTTGTTTGAGACAGAAGACAAATGCTCACTGTGTATCTCACAATGGCCTTGAACTCACCATGTAGCCATGGGTGGCCAGAGCTTGCAGCAATCCTCCTGTTCTGGCCTCCCAAGTGCTGGGATTACAGGTGTAACCTCCACATGAGAGGTATTACGTGTGTATAACACACAATGAATTCTAAAGTATGGGCATCTCGGGGAGACCCGCCTTCTTTCCTGCCTCCTTGCTTATTTTCCTCAGAGCAGACTCTCCCCTCACGAGCCTTTCACAGCTCTCTGTGATATCGGAGGCAACAGAAACACCCTGAGCTTTGTCACACTAGAAGCTCAGCAAACACTGTTCTTCCCCTGACACATATACCACTTCCGAGCCCCTGCCCCCCCCTGTGAGACATAGACAGCCCCCCAAATCTTGGACTGCCTCTCTACCCCCAAGCCTGGGCATTCCAGGCTCCAGTGGAGGACTCACCGAGATAAGACCCTGGCTGAGTCAACGCTGCTGCACAAGTGTCACATCCTAGGGGTGGGAGGTGAGGGGCACCTGAGGCCCCCACAGGGTCAGCCTCAGTACACTTGCAGGTACAGCCCCTTCCACCCACATCCCTTGCCACCCACTCCATCCAACTTCCCTGGCCTCTGTAGCTCACCCCAGGGTGGAATGCTGCCCTCCTTCTTGCCCTTTGCCAGAGAAGGCCCCATGCAGCTGCCAGCAGCACAAGTATGACAAGCAGCAGCAGCAGGAGCAGCAGCTGGCGGGACTGAGGCTCTGCAAGCTCGCTGGCTCCTATGGCTACAGGGCTCCTTGGGGGTAGCTGGGTAGAGGAGTCTGGGGAGAGAGAAGAACCAGGTAACTGAGGGGGCTCATCAGAGCAAACACTGTAAGTCCTGGAGGACCATGGCCGATGGTACATGAAGGGCCTACAAACAACAAAACCGAAACCTGGGGGGTAAGTGAGGTCTGGCAGCCCATGCCTTTAAACATCCAGTGCTCAGAAGGCAGAAGCAGACAGATCTCTGTGAATTTGAGGCTAACCTGGTCTACATAAGTGAGCTCCAGGACAGACAGGGATGTACAGAGAAACACTGCCTCAAAAATAAACCAAGACAGCTGGGCATGGTGGTGCACGCCTTTAATCCCAGCACTTGGAAAGTAGAGGCAGGCGGATCTCGGTGAGTTCAAGGCCAGCCTGGTCTACAGAGTGAGTCCAGGACAGCCAGGAGACACAGAGAAACCCTGTCTCGAAAAACCAAAAATAAATAAATAAATAAATAAAAACAAGAAAAAACACAGTCGGGCATGGTGTTGCAACTTCTTTAATCCCAGCACTGGGGAGGCAGAGGCAGAGGCAGGGGGATCTCTGTGAGTTTGAGGCCAGTCTGGTCTACAAAGCCAGTCCAGGACAGCCAGGGTTATCACACAGAGAAATCTGGTCTTGTAAAAACAAAACACAACATTAGGAATAAAAAGTATGAGCCTGGCTGGGCATGGTGGGTCACACCTTTAACCCCAGAATTTAGGAGGCAGAGGGATCGCTGCCTGGCCTACATAGCAAGTTACAGGCAGCCAGGGCTACATAGAGAGACCCTGCCTCAAAAAACAGCATCAAAAAGTGATACAAACAAAAACCAAGAAAAACATTATTGAGCCTGGTTCTTAGTATTGTTACCCAGAAATCTGTGCTTTACTCAGTTTCCCTTCCTAGTTGACAGGACTGCTCTAGACAAGCAGACTGGAAACTGTCACCTTCTCAAAGATAGATAAACTGAGGTCATAAAAAGAAATGCCCCATTCATCCCTGAGCATCTATGGCAGTTAAACGGTTGCTAAGCAGGAAGAGACATTTTCTTCAGTAATTTAGCCATTGGTAAGGAGCCTGTAAATAAGTTCTCAAGCATGGTTCCTATAATCACCCTACTTCAGAGCACTGGCTGTTCTTCCCAAGGTCCTGAGTTCAATTCCCAGCAACCACATGGTGGCTCACAGCCATCTACATTGAGATCTGCCTGGGCATATATGTAGAGCAAATACTGTATACATAATAAATAAACAAAAAAAAGTTTAAAAAAAATAAAAAGAAAAGCTGGGCATGGTGGCGCATGCCTTTAGTCCCAGCACTTAGGAGGCAGAGGCAGGCGGATCTCTGAGTTTGAGGCCAGCCTTGTTTACAAGTGAGTCCAGGACAGCCAGGACTTGTTATACAGAGAAACCTTGTCTCGAAAAACACTAAATAAATAAATAATAATAAAAAGAAGAAAGAAAGAAGATGGACTACTTGGAAAGAGGAAGGGGTATCCGTGAGACGGGAAGGGGGAAAAGAGAAAGTAATGATGAATATAATTAAAATGTATAAAAATGTCATGAGGCACATTATTATAGATAATTAATACGTGATGATAAAAATATGAAAAAAAGAAAAGAGAATGAAGCCAGGTGTGGTGGTTCCACTCCTGTAATCCCAGCACTTGGGACACTGAGGCAGGAGGAATGCTTTGAGTTCAAGGCTAGCCTGGTCTACATAAATGAGACCCTATCTCAAAAGAAAAGAGAAAGGGCTCAGCAGTTAAGAACACTTGCTGCTCTTGCATGGGACCATGGCGGTTCACAAGTATCTGTAATTCCAGTTCCAGGGAATCTGATGCCCTCTTCTGGCACCAGACACACATTGAGTGCAATTACAGGCATGTAGATAAAACACTCATACACATAAAAATAAATAAATCTTTTTTTAAAAAAGAAGAAGAAAGAAAAGAGAAAAAAGAAAGGAGAAAGAACTTGTCTCAAGCCCCAGCAATGGGAGCAGAAGCCTGTGGGACATACAGTAAGCAAGGCTGTGGGCTGTAAGCCAGGTGGAACTGGGGGGTGCTGGGCTCCAGGCTGCTGTTACCCGGCTGGCACTGCATCTCCAGGCACCGAGAGAAATTCTGGCAGGCCTTCCCGATACAGGGCTTCAGAGCCAACAGCTGCGTGCAGGTGTCCTGCAGGAGGTGGGAGATGTTGGTCTCCACGAATCGAAGACATTCTGGGAGGGGCTGGGAGCAGGGAGGGATAGGGTCATCATCACCAAGTCACACCAGTGTCTCCTCCAACCCAGGGCCCTGACCTGCAGGGGACACAGAGCCAGTGAGCCCAGGTCTCAAACACTCTGAGGTTCTCCAGTTGTTGGGGAAAGATTCCCCTAGTAACGGCCTTCCTTAGCTACTGAGGCACAGACCCAGTAACAGGCTCCCTAGTGACCTCACGGCTTGGAGGTTCCTGCTCTACTTCTGTGGTATGCTGTGGGCAAATGACCCCCCCCCCCAAAAAAAAAAAAAAAAAAAAGAAAGCCGGGCGTGGTGGTGCATGCCTATAATCCAAGCACTCGGGAGGCAGAGGCAGGTGGATCTCTGCGAGTTCGAGGCTAGACTGGTCAACAAAGCTAGTCCAGGACAGCCAGGGCTGTTACACAGAGAAACTCTATCTCGGAGTGGAGATGGGAGAACCTACTTCAAGGCCTGGGGAGGGACTTGGCGATCATTTGTTACCAAGTTCTAGTGCTAACCTGGAAGGCACATGAAGTGACAAAGTGTATCTCTGTGTTGACAGCTTCCAGAAGCTTTTGCATTTCAGACCCTGCCACAGTCTTCAGCCGCTCCATCCAGCGCTGGGCCAGAAAGAGGCTCCACAGAGCCTTGCAGTGTTTCTCCTGCAGATCAGAAGCCCAGGCCCGGTCACAGGGAGGAGGGGAGGGGCCAGATGAGTAACAGGGGATGGGGCTGGGCCAGAAGGCAGAGAGAGGGTAGGCGGGGCCAGATGGCTGAGTGAGGGCGGGGCTGGGTGGCTGAAGAGGATGGGTGTGGCCAGATGCCTGAGATAGGTTGGGCGGGGCCAGGGTCCTGAGAGAGGTGGGGCCTTCCTTGAGGCTAGAACGGGTAAGAAGGGTGGGCCTGTCATTTGTGTGACGGAGGTGGGACAAGATCAAACGCCTGAGTTGAGACCTGACCAGACACCAAGGGAGAGAAGTGGTAGGGCTAAAAGTCTGAAGACCCCTGATGGACGGGCGGGGCCAGGTGCCTGAGAGGGAGGGGCCTACTACACCTAAGGGAGAAAGGAACAGTGAGGCCAGTCTTAAGAGCTTGAGGGGAGGATGGCAGGACTTCTGAAAGAAAGATTCAGATAGGATACCTGTCTGGGGCGGGAATGGGGGGTGGGAAGAGGGTCTAGATTCCCAGGTCAGAGGGAGCAGGAGGTGGCCCACTAGCCTTGTCCCTGAAGGGTGGCACATCTTGAGTCTGGTTCCCACCTCCATCCCAGGGCCCTCCCGACTGTGACTCACATCCTGAAGATTGATGGCCACAGTGACTGGGTAATCTTTAAGCAGGTGGTCAGTCTGTGAGAGAAAACAAGATGAAGCCTGACTGAAAGTGAGAGACAAATCAGAGTTGGAGGGTTAGAAACAGACCCTGACACAAGGGGACAAGGACACAGAGAAAGGACAGGACCCATAAAGAGAAGAAGGGACCCAGAGGGAGAGAGACACCAAGAGATGGTAGGAGACTCACAGAAAGACAGAGACCCACAGAGAGAGGGACCGAGAGGACCATGGACCCAGAGTGGAGGGTAGAAATGGAGAGAGACCTAGAAACAGTAAGAGACAGTAGAACAGGGACTGAGAGAGGGAGAGGGATGGAGACCTCACAGAGGTAGAAACATTGTGAGAGACTGGCAGAGATTGGGATAGGAGCCCAGCGCAGTGGCCTGTCCTGGGTGGGAGCCAGCTCACCAACTTGCTGATCCTCTTGTCGAAGTTGGAAGAGATGGGACTGTGGCTGAAGTAACAGTCGGATGTCCCCCGCAGGCAAGGACTCAGCAGCAGCAAGAGCAGCAGCAGGGAGGACTACAGGGAGGTGGTGTCAGAGCCTGATCTCCATGCAGGGGCTCCCTGTACCCCGCTCTCCTCTTTAACTGGGTGTCATCTTCCCTGCTCTCTCTGTCCTGCACCTTGGCTGGCGTGACAGACCTGTGTCCATCTTTCCCCATCTCATTCTGCACCGTCAGCTTTCTTCTTCTGATCCTGTCCGGTGTCTGTCTCCCTATGCCTCCACCCTCTGCCCATCTCCCTTCTCCACCCTGCTCCATCACTCCTCAGGTATACGCACATTTGGGTTCCAGGCTGGCGCCAGCACTGTCATCTCGGCCGGGGACCCGTCATGCCTGTGGCAGGGTCTTGGAGGAGAGAGAAAGGCAAGCCTCGGACTCATACCCTGCAGCCCCTTCCCCACCCGCCCCTGTACCCCACAGCCCCGCCCTGCCGCCCTTGATGTGGGTGCGTTTCCGCCTCCTGCTCCCCCAGGCTTCCTGCACGAGCCCCAGTGACGGTGAGGAGTCATCTCCCCTTCTAAGAACCCCGACCGACGTCCTGTCCCCAGAATCCTCCCCAGACCTCGCACCCTGCTCCCTTGGCCCGGGAGTGGCGACCTTGGGACCGCCCCTCGGGGACCTGGAAAGCCATGCACCCCACGCACCAGGCTTGCCCCAGCTGGGTGTGGAAAGACACCGCTGGGTGACAGCCAGAGACCGAAAGTGAAAGGAAGCTTTGGGGTAGACAGTGCCAGGGGTGAGTTCGTGTCCGGGCGGGACCCGCCACCTAGTGGTGATAAGTGACACGGCCTCAGTTGGACTGCGCACCGACAGCGACCGGGAATCCGACCAATGCCAGTCACCTCAGCTGCCACCATACTGGCCTTGCCTCCACCACCTCCCATAAGGAATGTCGTAGTGGCCTCCTTTCTGAGTTCCCTAATTCCTGGCCCCCATCATTACTCAGAGGCACAGAACTTGTGAACATGTCAGCTAAGTCCTTCCAGTTTCTGAGTTCCTAATTCATTTGGAATAAAAGTCCAGTCTTCCAGCAGGGACTGGTGGTGAAGACCTTTCACCCGTTACCAAGGAGCCCGAGGCAGGAGGACTGAGGGTTGGAGTTATTGCTTGGTTTGGTTAATAAGCTGGCCCTGGTTCAAGGCTGGCCTGAGCAATTTACTAAGACCCTGTTTCAAAATGTAGAAAGAAAGAGGGACGGGTGCAGAGCTCCGCTGGAGAGGGCTGCTAGAATCCACCAGTGACTCAGTGATGGAATACTTGCCTAGCACGCTCTCTGTCCTTGGCTCAATTCATAGTCCTGCCTCACCCCTCCAAAAAAAGTTACCACATAGGGCAACAGGGTTTGACTGTGCCGTCCTAACCCCTCCCTGCTAACTTCACACTATGGTCCTCTCCAGCACTAGCCATCCTTGGTGTGTCTGAGGCAGGCACGCTCTTGCCCAAGTGCCTTTGCACTAGCTGTTTCCTCAGCATGAACTGCTCTTCCCTCCAGACACCCATGTCCTCCCCCCCCCATCTCATCCAAGTCTTTGCCTAAACACACAAGGCAAAGGCTTCTTGACCCCCTTTTCCAAGTTGCACCCTTGCAGCACCAGACTCACCCTGCTTTGTTAGTATCACCATTTAACACACACTGTGGCTTACTTATCTTTCCCATTGTCTTGGCCTCTTCTGTGGCTGTTTCCACCCAGCAAAGTCCTTGCACCCAGAACTATGCCCGCCCAAAGTGCCCAAAGCAGCAACTACACAGGTGTTTGTTGGATGAATGTCCTGGCAAGTCCTGACCTCTTCCAAGCTCATCACTGCTGTGTAGCACAGGATGTGTCTGGGTGTTGGTTGCCAGGAGATAAATCCTTGGGGTTTTCCAAGCGTGGGGCGTGTCATTGTTTATTGGGGCTGTACCTGGACAGCACCTGAGTTCACACTGAGGAAATTCAGAAAGGAGCTGGTTGTGCCTGAAAGACCAAGAAAGAAGAATATGGTACAGTGGAGGCAAGAGGACCAGAAGTTAAGGGTTACCCTTGGCTACATAAGACCCTGCCTCATAAAATAGGCAAGATTTGGTGATGCTTTTTTTTTTTTTTGGTTTTTTCAAGACAGGGTTTCTCTGAATATCTCTGGCTGTCCTGGACTTGCTTTGTAGACCAGGCGGGCCTCGAACTCACAAAGATCCGCCTGCCTCTGCCTCCCAAGTGCTGGGATTAAAGGCGTGCGCCACCACCGCCCGGCGGTGATGCTTTTTATTGTTGTTTTTTTGTTTTGTTTTGGTTGTGAGCCTAGCCTTTAACAACTGAGCCATCTCTCTAGCCTTTTTCCTGGAACTTGCTCTGTACACCAGGTTGGCCTCGAACTCAGGGAGATCTTCTTGCCTCTACCTCCGGAGTGCTGGGATTAAAGGTGTGGTGCATCACACCCGGTTTGGTGATGCTACCTTTAATCCCCGCACTTCAGAAAGGCAGAGGCAGATGGGTCTCTGTAAATTCAAGGCCAGCCTGGTCTACACAGTGAGCTGCAGACCAGCTGGGGCTACACAGTGAGATCCTGTCAGAAACAAAACCCAAACAAACAAATGAAACCAAGTCTGGCTGGCAAGATGGCTCAGCAGGTAGAGGTGCCAATTTTGAGGTTTGATAATCTGAGTTAAATCCCTGGGACCCACAAGACAGGAGGAAGCCCACTTCCAAAAGCTGCTCTCTGATCTTTATGAACACACCATGAAGATCACATGGTGTGATTCACACACACATATTTTAAAAAAGAGGCCAAGGGTCGGACTGATTGTGGTGCCAGTTTGAGTGACAACCCTCCCACCTATTAGAAGATCCAGGCCTATCTATCCCTCTACCAGGGCTCCAGTGTGAATTCTCAACACTGAAAAAGTTCTCTCCAGTGTTTTCAGCCTAGCTTGGGCTACATGAGACCCTGTCTCAAAAAGCCAGATGATAATGATGATGGGGACAGTGATGCTGGTTTCAGTCCTCAGGACTCCCAGTCTTTCCAGCAAAAGCTCCCAACCTGGACCCACAGTCCCACATGTGATGTGGGGCTCTGCCCCTCTTTTCTCACCATCCTTTGTCTCTTTAATTTTTATTTTATGTGCATAGGTGTGAGGGTGTCAGATCCCCTTGAACAGGAGTTATAGATGGTTATGAGCTGTCAGGTGGGAACTCAGGACGTCTGGAAGAGCAGCCAGTGCTCTTAACCTCTGAGCCATCTCTCCAGCCCCCATTCTGTTATCTTTTTTTTTTTTTTTTCGAGACAGGGTTTCTCTGTGTATCTCTGGCTGTCCTGGACTCACTCTGTAGACCAGACTGGCCTTGAACTCACAGAGACCCAACTGCTTCCGCCTCCTGAGTGCTGGGATTGAAAGCATGCACCACCATTGCCTGCTCCCCCATTCTTTGTTTTAACCATAGTGATCTCTATTAACTCTTGTGTTGGCACCCTGATGATTTAACAAAAGATTATAAAGTGAGTATCTGGAAACAACATTAGTTTATCCCCAGCCAGACAATGGGGGCCCACACCTTTAGTCACTTGGGCGGCAGAGCAAGCAAATCTCTGAGTTCGAGGCCAGCCAGGTCTACAGAGCAAGTTCCAGGATGGCCAGGGCTACACAGAGAACCCTGTCTCAGGGGGTGGTGTTTTCTCATTATTAGGTCTGAGGCTGGACTCCAACACTTCCCTCTGCAGGACCCAGGAGAGACAAGTGTCTGTACTGTGAGCTCCCAGGAGCTCCTGGTGTTCTTAGCTTTGTGTTAGCTTCCTCGCTCCGATCTGTAGTCTCCTCACTCTCCTGCACATGGCCTCTGCTGTCTTCTTGGTGAGTTACAGGTTGCTGTTCTTGGATTTATTGTCAGATAATGTATGGGGGACCTCATCTCAAGATCCCGGAGCTGCTTGGCTAGCTTACACGAAACCCTGATTCCATCTCCAGCACGTCAGCAACCAGGACTGTACACCTGCAAACCATCCTTCAGAGTGTGAAGCCAGCCTGGATCATATTAGACTTTGTCTTCCAAAACAATCCCCAGCTCCGATCTGAGCCATCTGTGTGCTGCACCCCCACTGCTGTGGCAAGGATTGTGGGGTGCACAGGCCATGGCTACTTGGTGAGCAGTGTTGTGGAGCATTAAAGCTGCTTTGTGTAGCACTTCAGGGAATTTGTCACATCCAGTTCAGGTATCACTGTGAGAGCTAGCTACTTGTCCTCTATAAGCTGAAGTTGTTTTTCTACCCTAAACTAGGAGGTGACGTAGTAATAAACTGGACAAAAATACAAGGTGTCTTCTTTTTGTGTCGTTCTGGGGATTGAACCCAGGGCTTCCCACATATTTAGCAGGCTCTCTACTGTTAAGCCACATCCCAGATTCTCACTGGGGGATTCCAGGCAGGGGCTCTACTGCTGACCCACACCTCCAAACCTGTCTCTGCCCAGTCCATTTGAATCTCTAGCCTGTCCCCAGCCTTTCCTGCAGAGAACCCTAGGTCCTCTTTGGAAACTCTGGCAGGCTTGTATGTCTTGCTTTGGCTAATGACTTGAGAGTGGAAATTGAAGTTACTCCTGAGTGTAGCCCAATAGGCTTGGGAATGGACTTGAGGGAAGTAGGCATGTGTTCCCACATTCACACTGCTGGTATCTCCAGTTGGAGCTTTAATGGAATAACACATTGGGCCTGGTACCTCAGCACTTGAAGGCGGGGAACAGGAAAATCACAGTGAGTTCTGGGATAGTGAGTTCCAATTCAGCCAGGCCTATTCAGACTCTCTCTCTTTTTTTTTTTTTTTTTTGGGGGGGGAGGTTTCGAGACAGGGTTTCTCTGGGTATCCTTGGCTGCCCTGGACTCAACTATTTCTCTTTTTGAGAGTCTTACTAAGAACACTATGTAACTCTGGCTTGGAACAAGACACATAAACCTTCCTGCCCTGCCTCTGCGACTAAAGATGTGCACTACCACACCCAGCAAGACTGTCTCAAAGAACTAAGACATGGGACTGGAAAGATGACTGACATTAAAAGTATATGCTATGGGTGCAGCTCCATGATATCCAGTATTCCTTTTTGACCTGATGTGCCCATACCTCACATAATTACAATTAAAACATAGGGCTGGAGAGACGGCTCAGCACTTAAGACCATCTGGCTGCTCTTCCAGAGGACCCTGGTTCAATTCCCAGCACCTGCATGGCAGCACACAACTGTCTGTAACTCCGGAGGATCTAACACCCTCACACATAAATAAAAATAAATAGGTCATTTCAAAAAAAGAAAAATAAGCTAGGCGTGGTGGAACAGGCCTTTAATCCCAGCACTCGGGAGGCAAAGGCAGGCAGATCTCTGTGAGTTCAAGGCCAAGCCTGGTCTACAGAGTGACTTCCAGGATAGCCAGCGCTACACAGGGAAATCCTGTCTTGAAAAACCAAAAAAAAAAAAAAAAAAAGAAAAGAAAAACCATACGGTGCTGGCTAGTTTTTGTTTTATCTCCCCCTCAATCCCTGAGACAGGGTTTCTCTGTGTAGTCTGGTTATCCAGGAACTTGCTCTGTACACCAGGCTGGCCTTGCACTCACAGATCTGCCACTTCCACCCTGGCTGTGCTGGCTAGTTTATATCAACCTGACTTAAGCTACAGTCAGTCATCTGCTGGCAGGGGAACTCAATTGTCAACCTCCTCCATAGGATCTGGCTACAGGAAGCCTGTAGGGCATTTTCTGAATTAGTAACATGGGAGGATCAGTCATAGTGAGCGGTGTCACCCCTGGCCTGGTGATCAAGGGTACTATAGAAAGGCAAGGCTGAACAAGTCAGGAGGAGCAAGGCAGTACGCACTCTTCCAGGGCCCCTGCATCAGCTCCTGCTTCCAGGTTTGAGTCCTGCCTTGGCTTTCTTCAGTAGATTATGATTTGGAATGTGTAAACTCAAAAAACCCTTTACTCCCCAAGCTACTTTTGTTGTTGTTCTTATTTTATGTGCATCGGTGTCTTGTCTGCACGTATGACTGTGAAGGTACCAGATCCCCTGGAACTGGAGCTGCGGACAATTGGAAGCGGCCGTGTGGGTGCTGGGAATCGAACCTGGGTCCTCTGGAAGAACAGCCAGTGCTCTTAACCACCGAGCCACCTCTCCAGTCCCCCAAGTTGGTTTTTGTCATTGTGTTTCATTACACCAACAGTGACTCTAAGACACACACAGCATATAATCAGGGTCACAAGGGGAGAGGCTTGGTTATCAAGAGCTCTCTAAAAGGCTGTCATGCCACAAGGTACCCTTGGTCCCGTTATCACACCAGGAAGGCCTTACAGATGCCAACCAGATGGGGCCTCTCCCAGTTTCAATGAGACCTTTACTTGTGGCAAGTGACAGTCTGTGAAAATGAGTTACAGCCACAGAAAACGGACCAAGAGTAAGTGGAGCCTGATGGCTCATGCCTGTCATCCCACTGGTAGGAGGGTCAGGGTTTCAAGGTCATCTTTGGTGCCATTGGGAGTTCTAGTCCAACCAGGAATATGTGTACCCTGTCTCAAAACCAAACCAAACAAACCCCCAACAATGCATAACATACAAGAAAAGAAAATGGATTAAGACAGCTTCCCCCCCCCCCCCCCGAAAAAAGAGAGAGAGAGAACCGGGCTGTGGTGGCGCACGCCTTTAATCCCAGCACTTGGGAGGCAGAGGTAGGTGGATCTCTGTGAGTTCAAGGACATCCTGGTCTACAAAGAGAGTCCAGGACAGCCAGAGCTGTTATACAGAGAAACCCTGTCTTGAAAAGACCAAAAAAAAAAAAAAAGAGAGAGAGAGAGAGTCTCCATCAGCTCAATTCCTTGGGCAAAATTAAATGAGCAGGGGGTGGGGGAAGAGGGAGGGAGGGAGAGGGAAGGCCGTGACAACACACGGAAAGTCACCTGGCTGGCAGTAGCACACATACATGGGCTACTGCAGTAAAGCCTCGGCCATTCTGCTCTCCTGCCCACTTCTCTTCCCTGTGGCCTACATCTTCAGCCTCAGTGAGCACCTATGTGTGGCTATTCACTTGTCTTGTCTTTTACCTTGGCAGAGAAGATCAAGAAAGAGCACAGGGTGGACATGTCCACACATATACAGTCCCAGCACTCGGGAGGCAAGCACAGCAGGATCATAAGAATTCCAGATGGGGGCTGGAGAGATGGCTCAGCAGTTAAGAGCACTGGCTGCTCTTCCAAAGGACCCAGGTTCAAATCCCAGCACCCACATGGCAGTTCACAGCTGTCTGTAATTGCTGGGCGTGGTGACACACGCCTTTAATCCCAGCACTAGGGAGGTAGAGGCAGGCGGATCTCTGTGAGTTCAAGGCCAGCCTGGTCTACAAAGTGAGTCCAGGACAGCCAGAGCTACACAGAGAAACCCTGTCTTGAAAAAACAAAAACAAAAAAAAATCCAGATCAGGTTAGTGAGATAGATGGTTCAGCCGATAAAGTGATGAAGGCCGTGACTACCGAGAATGAAGACCTGAGTCTTATCCCAAGAATGGACATGATGACGGGAGAACTGACTCCTGTAAGTTGTTTCCTAACTTTTGTGCACACCTAAATACATACACACACACACACACACACACACACACACATACACACACACACACACACACTAAAACCCCCCAAAACTTACTGTTATTTTGACACAGGGTTTCTCTGTGTAACCCTGGCTGTTCTGTAGATCAGACTGGGCTCAAACCCAGAGATCCCCCTGCCTCTATCTCCTAATTACTGGGATTAAGGGTGTGTGCCACCAAAGCCTGGCATAAAACAATTTTTTTTTAAATGAAAAAACAGTTCAGCTGGGTGTGGTGGCACATACCTTAATCCCAGGATTTAGGAGGCAGAGGCAGGTGGATTGCTGGGAGTCTAGGAGTTCAGGCCAGCCTGGTCTACAAATCGAGTCCAGGACAGCCAGGACTATACAGAGAAACCCTGTCTTGAAAAACAAAACACAAAAACAAAAAGTTCAAGGTTAGGCAGGGCTACATAGTGAGAACCTGCTTCAAAAACAAAATAAAACAAACCAAAAAACCTTAAAGCTTCCATTTCAAAGCCAGAAGTCAGGGCTGGAGACATATTGGTAACCCAGCTGTGGCTGAGGCATGAGGAGCAGTGTGCAGATTAACTACGCTCTGTGACATTGCCGAAAAAGACCAAAGAGAGGAAAAGAAAATTGAAACCACAAACCTAGAACCCAAAGTAAAGTCTAAATCCATGGGGAACTCCTGTGACAGTAAGTAGCTGTTTGGACTCCAGGAAGCCTGGTCCTGCCTTGCAGCTGTGCCCTCAGTACCTGGCCCAGCAGAGGTGGCCCCTGGCTCAGGCTGGCATATTGGGGTTGTGCTGGGATACAGACCTTCTAGTTCAGAAAAAAGACTTATGGGAAGGGGTGGCCTGGAGGCCCATCCAACACCAGAATCAAACATAGGCCCATCCAACACCAGAATCAAACATAAAGGAGACAGAGCCTTCCAGGGACTTCCCTCTACCTCCTCACGACCCTAGAGTACTAGATGGGGCTGAGTTTCCTTTATCCATCCCATAAACAGTGTTCTCCCAGAGCTGCCTACTGGGCCACACATGAAGAAGGCACTGTACTGTTCCCGCAGCCTCAAAAGCACAGTCAAAGTCACTCAGTTTATTGGAAGCCATGGGAAGTCTGAGAGAAGGGCTCCAAGAATCTGGTATCCCTGGCATGCAAGATGGAGTGGGGGGCTTCAGGCATCAGTCCCCCATCGGCAGCCACAGGGCTTTGGTTCGTGCTGCATGCAGACTCAGCTCTGGTCCTGACCCCTCGACCTCCTCATCCCAGGCCCTTGGGAAGCCCCTGTTCACCCACACACACTTGAGGTTTCCTGCAGAGGCCCATTCCACAAACTGGGAGCCCTGGGATGGGGAGACATGCCATTAGTACTGCTAGTCCTTCAGTTGCTAAACAGCTGCTTCCTTAGCAACAAGGACTTGTAAGACCTGACAAGGCTGGACATCGAGATCTTGGCTAACATTCCTTCCAGATGCAGAGGAAGCAGACCCAGGGAATCCCCGTCTTCCCAGTGCTTATATTCAAGGCTCTTGCCAACAGGGACTTCCCATCCAGCAACAGGTGGTTTAGGAAGGTAGACCCTGAGCCTCAGAATGTTGCTAGGGTGCAGTCCTTAGCAACAGGTCTTCCAAAAACATGATGTCTTTGGGCAAGGGAGGCTTTAGGCCCTTGTTATTAAGCAGACCCTCTTCCATAGTGACTGGGCTCTTACCAGGGCAGGGATTCCAGATATTGCCAAGGCATTTTTTTCCCTTTGACCAACTCAGGAGCTGGGGCCATGCTCCCAGCAGAAAAGTCTGTTGGCAAAAGTTAAGACCCTAAAGTACCTGGGCAGAGCCGAAGTACCACAGGGCCTGAATGTCCTGATGCAAGGCCAGGCAGCGAGTCAGGTGGTCCCGATCTCCTGTCACTACATTCACCAAGCCAGCAGGGAACAGGGCTTCAATGTCCTAGGATGTAGAGCATGGGACACCCAGGGTTGAACAACAATGGGGGCAGGGTGAAGAGTAGGTATCTGGGCATGGCTGTAGGGCTTCCTACAAGGAACAAGATCTAGGTGACAGACTTAGATGGGATGCTGGGACTCAAGTTACCATGGCTACCCAGGAGGGAGGAGGTCAGCTGAGCTTGTGAAGACCTGGGAGCAGCAGGCAGGTAGGGAGGCAGGTGGTTTTACCTGACAGACCTCCAGGGCCAGCACAGGACAGGCCCCACTGGGTACTAAGACCACAGCGTTGCCGTGGGCCAGGGCAGGGGCCAGCAGTGACACAAAGGCCAGCAGGGGCCACTCATCTGGGCACACCACAGCCAGCACTCCCAGTGGCTCTCGAAGCCGGAGCACAGGGCCTCTCAACCCTGTTACCTACAGGGACAGAGGAGACATCAAGGGCAAGTTCCCAGAGCCTTCTGCATTGCCCGCCTCAGTCTCCCACATTTGACACATTCACATCTCCAGAGTAGCTCCAGCAAAGTGTGACCAGGAGACACTGACGGCACAGGCCCAAAATCCCAGCTATCCCATAGGCTGAGGCAGGAGTATGGCAGATTCAAGGTAAGACACAGAAGTCCAGACAGGTTAAGTAACTCATGCAGATCCACATAGCCAGTGAGTGGCCATTGGGCTCCAGGGTTTTGCTTCCTGAGCCAGTCAGTGTGTTTTGTGGTACTTTAGAAGGCTCCAAGCATGCTAGGATAGGCAAGTGTTCCACCACTGAACCACACCCCAACACTTGTTCGTGTCTGGTTAGTTTTCTGTTTTATTTATTTATTTTTTGAGACAGGATTTCTCTGTGTACCTTGGCTGTCCCAGACTCACTTTGTAGACCACGCTGGCTTCAAACTCAGAGCTCTGCCTGCCTCTGCCTCCCTAGTGCTGCGATTAAAGGTGCATGCCACCACGCCCGGCTAGATTTATTTTTTAATTGTGTGTGTGTGTGTGGGGGGGGGGGAAGGCACAGTTATGTGCATGTGTGAGTTCTAGAATCTGTAAGATTCCCCTGGAGTCAGATAGGGTTACAGGAGGCGGTAAGGCCCCTGACCTGGGTGCTAAAATCAAACCCGTGCTCTGCAGAAACAGGTCTTTACTGCTTCCACATGCCTTTGTTTGTCTTTTGAGCCCTGGCTGTCCTGGACTCACGTGGTAGAGGAGGCTGGCCTTGAACTCACAGAGATCCTCCTGCCTCTGCTTCCCGAGTGCTGGGATTAAAGGCGTGCACCACCACACCCAGTCTACATCTTTGGTTTTTTTTTAAGGATTTCACTTGGTAGTGGAGGCTGACCTTGAACTTATGACCTTTCTGCTTCTATTTACAAATGCTGAGTTTACAGGCCTGCACCACCATGCCCACTGTGTGTTTACAAAAGTGTCCTTGAACATAATCAAGGCACATTTTAGACGGCCTTATCTGCACTCTCATGAACACCCTGCTCTCCTGGAGGCATTGTAGCCCTCTCCTCCTGGCCTGTCTGAGCCCTCTGGCTCTCAGCCAAGTACTGATCTGTCTCCCCTCATCAGAGCTTATTTGTATTTTCTAGAACCTCTAGGGCTAAGCCTGGACTCACGCCTGGTTCATTAGGCCCTAAACTCTGACTCTTGGCTGGCTGCCTGGCCCGTCCACCTGCTTGGCGCTGTCTCACCTGCAGTGCCTGGCCTTGGTCCTGAACCCGAGTGCCCCATGTCTGCAGTCGTCTCACACTCAGCTCTACTTCAGCCCTGGCGGCCATAGGTGCTGCTCCGTGCCTCTCTAGCTGTGAGGTCAGGGTTGGCTTCCTATGCTCCAGTGCAGCCGCCAGGGCCCACAGCAGGCCTGTTCGAGCCCCTGGAGACTGGGACCCCCAGCTGTGGGCGAACAATGCAAGTTGGGGTATAACCTGCCCTAGTAGCTCCCAGATGGCCACCTCTATCCATAGCCTCAATCTAGGGTTCTAGCCCCAAGTTCACTCCGTCCCAGCCACCCTTACCTCGGGCTTCCGTTTGACCTCTTACCCAGGGGCGGCCTGATGCGCAGCCTCCACAGCACCTCTGATATCCTTGGCTCCACCTTCAGCTACATAGCTGCAGATTGTGCCCGAAGAATCCTGGATGGGCCTGGAGCTCTGAGTCCCAGGAGGCTGGAAACGGCCCCCGACAAACAGCCCGTAGGGAGGCACCAGGCTGTGCAGAATGAGGTGTGAGGAGGCTCTGGGTCCGCTTAGGCCCCATTCTCCACTACACTGATTGGATCATCTCAGTTCCCACGAACCTTCTGGACTCAAATTTCTATTCTATTCTTGGAGGATTCAAACACCTGCATTCATGAACCTCTGGAGGATTCTGAATTCCTATCCCATGAGCTTCTGGGGTTATCTAAAACTCTTATTGTAACAAGCCTCTGAGACATCAAATTCCTGCTCCTATGCACATCTGGGTATGCCCTGAATACTTGTTTCTGGGAAAACTCAAACCATTAAGTAGAACTGAAATTCTCTTCACACTTGGGGTTAGGGCTATGAGGACCTAAGACCCAGAAAGCTACCCTAGGAACTGGAGACCCCAAGATTGTCTCTAAGTGCTCCCCTCAAGCTCCCTCACCCTTAGATACCAGACCTGCAACAGCTCACCTAGGCCCCGTTTCTGGCCCTGATGGCAGGCTGAAGGGCACAGCAAGGCCAAATGTATCATAGTTGAGACTCTCAGAAAGGAAGGGCTCCCAGGAAGGTGTCCCCAAGGGCCACAGATACTCATACAAGCCCTGTGAGAAGTGTACAGTCACCAGGAGGCCAGATGGACTCAAAGTGACTCAAGGGATGCTGGGTGTCAGGAGAGACAGATGTGGATGGGCACTCACATCCAGGCCTCCATGCCAGGAAGACCCACTTTCCTTGCAGCCACCTATGGGTACCGCAGGGTCTCGCAGGCCATGGGCATTGATCCACACGGTGCCTACCTGGAGCCTGAGATGCAGGTGAAGACATCAGAGGGGAGAAGAGGACACCTGAGTGGGGGACAAGGCATGGACAGGGGAGCAAGTGCCAACTGACCCGTAGCCCAGCTCCAGGGCCTGCCCTAGCCTCTCACTCCACACACTGGCGCTGCCTCCCCAGGGTGTTCCATTGGCCAGCGCTAGTGCCTCCTTGGCTGTGCGGAAAGGGGAAGCCACAACCACAGGCCACGGTACCTAGAAGGGGTGTCAGGTGTTAGCTGGAGAGCAAACCCTCCTGTCAGCACTTCATCCATTTGAGGAGCAGTCACTAGTGCTCACAGCCCCAAATAACGGGCTCACTCAGAAGCATCTAAGGTATGGTGCTGTTGCCCATGAGTGAGAGGACAGAAGGGCAGGGCAGGATGTCTACACTCTCAGGGGTCTCACCTCAGCCTGGGCACACGGGGCTGCTGGAGGCAGGCCAGAAACCAAGGCTGGAGAGAAGAACGGGCTGTTGGAAGGCACATCACCAGCCTGGAACACCTGGGGAGGAAGAGAGACAGATACAGATGTCTCTCCTCTCTAGACAGAGGGATATATCTCAGACCTCCTTCCTAAATCTCCAGGCTTCAGCCTGACCTAGGTATCATCTAGGCCCCAGCCCTCTCCTTTGGACTTAGGAGCCTACCTCAACTGGGCACCCAGACCCTAGCCCTCTTCTCTTAGACACTAAAGTCCAGAACCTAACTTACTTCCCCAAACTGAGAGGAGTCTAGGCCTTAGTCCTTTCCTCAGACCCAAGATCTAGGGCATGTCCCTCCTTACTCTGACCAGTGCTTGGGTAGTCAAGCTCTAAGACTCCATTGTGTGGTTGGGGCTCACCTGTCCACCCTGGCTTTGGGCCTCATCCACAAAGCTCTGTGCCAGGTCTCGGGCAGCAGCTCCTCGAGTCCCCATGTCCACAGCCCCATCTAGTCCCCATCCACTCCGTAGCTGTGCCATCCTGGCCTTGAGTCGCCTCATAGCTTCATCCCATACAGATTCCTGGATGAGGAGCCTGAGACCCCCCTGTTGGAAAAAAAGGCATCAAAAGTGGGCAGTCAGGGGTAATGTAGGAAGAACAGGCTCCCACAGAGGGTTGGGCCTCAGGGCCAGAGGAGCAGCAGGAGCCAAGAGGTGCAGTGCAGAAAATTGGTGCCTTGCCCAGAATGGTGGCACATGCCTATAATCCTAGTAGGATTAGGAGCTCAAGGCTAGCCTGGGGTACATAGTGAGTTGGAAGCTACCTTGGGCTGCATAAGACCCTGTCTCAAATAATAAAAAGGTCCAAAGAGCAGAAAGTAAAAAACAAGTTGGGAGCCGGGCGGTGGTGGCGCACGCCTTTAATCCCAGCACTTGGGAGGCAGAGGCAGGCGGATCTTTGTGAGTTCGAGGCCAGCCTGGTCTACAAAGTGAGTCCAGGACAGCCAAGGATACACAGAGAAACCCTGTCTCGAAAAACCAAAAAAAAAAAAAACAAGTTGGGAATGAACACCCCAGGTATTTGGAGAGATGTGGCAGACCCCCATGAGCACACAGGTCTCACCAGGCTGCGGTCTGACCAGATGGCATCTACAACACCCTCCACAGCTGAGTCCACATCGGCTGAGTCCAACAGCAGCAACAGTGACTCTGTACCCAGGGCCAGGCCCAGCTTGGCTCCACTGCCTGCTAGAGTCCGGCGCAGAGCACGTCCTTCCTGAGGGAAGCCATGGGTTTCAGTTGGGGTAGGAGTCTCGTGGCCCTTAGCCATCATGTCCATCCCACTCCCAGCCCTGAGATACCTCTATAGCTCCACAGAAGGCCACCTTCTGGACTCCAGGTTGGGAGGCCAGAACAGGCCCCATTGAGGCAGGGCCACATACCACATTGAAGATCCCTGGGAAAGAGCCGAGCTCCCCTGCCAGCTGAGCCAGGAGGAGAGGTGTTGGGAAAGCTGGGGGCACAAGGGCCACCACAGTGCAGCCTGGGGAAGGGGAACAACTGAGGAACCTGAAGTCCAGTCTCCAGCTCTTTACTTCAGACCCCTGTCCTCCTCTTGCACACACAGGGGTCCAGGTATCCAGCCCTTCTCCTTCAGACCCCAACCACCCTTTCCAAGCAAAGGGGGGGGATGGCACAGCCCTCACCTACCCATGGCCAGGGCAGGGCAGACCCTCCACATCATGTCCAGGAAAGAGAAAGACGTTGGCAGGATGAGGCCAATAACTCCTGCAAAAATCCATAATGAGGAGATGGACAGGTGGCTTTACTGTGTCAGGAGGGCACTGGGACCTTATAGGTTCTCACCCATGGGTTCCCAGCCTGCCAGCGCCTTCTCCTGGGCATGTGCCTGGACTGCATTGTACTGGAGCAGTTTCTGGGCCAGTGGGACATCCCCATCTCGAACTTCTCGAACTGCCCGCCCAGTGACCAGGGACTCCAGAGTCCACAGCAGTCGCTGGTGCTTCTGGATAACCGTGGCCAGCCTTTGGAGAATACAAGGAATTGGTCTTTGCCCAGAGCAACCTGGACTACAATCCCCACAAGCCTCTGGGGGCGGACACATAATTTACCAGAGACAGCAGGTACCAAAGCTTATAGGAAATGTAGTCTAGGAGAGTCTCAAACCAATTGGGGGTGCTATATAATGATCATGGTCATCAGTGACCAGCCAGTTACCAAAGATAACTGGGAACTTGAATCCTAGTCTCTGTCCAATTGCATTATGGGAAATGTGATCTTTATAGCTGTCCCCACAGTGTGATGGGAAGCAGGGAGTCCAGATTCTAATGAAGCTCTGAGAAAGAGCCCTCATGATACTCTGATACAACAGTCCCACTGAACTGAGGAACAATGGTTGATCTGGCCACAACCCCACATGTATGTGGGAAACATGAGCCATGAGTTCAAAAGGATCTCTGGAAATGGAATCACTGTTTCCACAGCCGCCCATAAACCCTGAGGGCCAAGGCCTATCTCTTCCTCTGAGGGCTTGCCTGGCCTCCTCACCGGGTCAAGTGTTGGGCCCGAGCAGCTCCAGGGAGCTGGCTCCAGGTCTTGAATGCTGCCCTAGCAACCTCCACAGCTGCAGCGATGTCCTCTCTCTGTGCTTCCAGGCAGCTGGCCAGGTTTTCTCCTGCAGGGACAAGTGGGGCCATTAGGGGAAGCCCATGTTAGACCCAGTGAGGACAGCAAAAACAGTCCCCAGCTCCCTGTGGGTCTCAGGGTCTTCCTTCTTTAGTCGCTGGTCACTGTTCTGACCACGTCCCACAGGCAGGGAGCCTACTTTTTTTTTCCCTTCTTCTTTCCTTATTGTGTTTTGTAAGCTTTTATGTATGTACAACACATGCATGTAGTGCCTACTGGGGTCAAAAGATGTCAGGTCCTCTGGAACTGGAGTTACAGATGGTTGTGAGACACCATGTAGAGGCTGGGAAACCAGAGTCTTTGAAAGAAGCAGCCAGTATTCGTAACCAATGAGCCATCTCTTCAGCCCCCTTTATTTTAGTTTTTGTTTTTTGTGGTTTTTCGAGACAGGGTTTCTCTGTGTAACCCTGGCTGTTCTGGACTCACTCTGGCCTCGAACTCACAGATCCACCTGCCTCTGCCTCCCAAGTGCTGGGATTAAAGGCGTGCGCCACCATGTCCGGCCCTTTATTTTATTTTTTATTTATTTATTTATTTTTTGGTTTTTCGAGACAGGGTTTCTCTGTGTATCCTTGGCTGTCCTGGACTCACTTTGTAGACCAGGCTGGCCTCAAACTCACAAAGATCCGCCTGCCTCTGCCTCCCAAGTGCTGGGATTAAAGGCGTGCGCCACCACCGCCCGGCCTCCTTTATTTTATTTTTAATTATGTGTCTATGTGTGGATATGAGCACATTAGTGCTCATGAGCACCCTGGAGAGAAGAGGGCGTAGGATTCCCTGGAGCTGGAGTTAGAGGTGCTGTGAGCAGCCTGAGCCTCACAGGGGTGTGAGGAACTGCACAAACCTAGGACTTCTGAAAGAACAATGTACACTTTTAACCACTGAGCAGCCCTCCCCCTTTTTTTGTTTTTTGAAACAGGGTTTCTCTGTGTAGCCCTGGCCATCCTGGAACTAGCTCTGTAGACCAGGCTGGCTTCAAACTCACAGAGATCCACCTACTTCTGCCTCCTGAGTGCTGGGATTAAAGATGTGTCCCCCACCCCTGCTCTATCTTTTTCTTAAGTTTCTCATTATGCAGCTGAGGTTGGTCTGAACTCACTCTGTAGTTCAGGCTGGCTTCAAACTCATGATCCTCGTGCTTCAGCCTCTGGATTGCTGGGATTAGAGGTATGAGCCACCACACTCAGCTTGAGGAAGGGAATTTAGTAGTGAGGAGTTTCAAAAAGCCTTTTTTTTTTTTTGGCAGGGGGCACTAGGAACTATAATCAATGAGATTGCCATCAAGAGAAATGAGAACCCGCATCTCCACCATCTCTGTCAGCGGATGCTCCTACATTCAGGGGCTTCAGCACAGGTAGCTGGCTACCCACATGGCTGCAACCCTGATAGAGGCCTTTGTCCCTCCCGAATGACTGGACTCAATAAAAACCTGTGACAGGGTCCTGGCAAGGCACTGGATTCCTGTGCTCTGGCTTCAGCCACATTCCATTGACATAGTGGCCCAAGAGGCGGTTGTGGGTGTCCAGCCAGGCCTGGAGGAAGAGAGGAGTTTGGAGAAGGGCCTGTGAGGCAGCTGTGTGAACTCAGTCCCTAGCCAGGGTTCTCCCTTTGCCCTCAGCTGATCCTTCTCCTCTGTTTGCTTTTTGCTTTCTGCTGGGGAATGTACTCGGAGCTCTATACTCCACCAAATGATACTTTCTGCCCTTGTTATTCTTTTTCCTACCTTAGTTAAAACATTATCTGAAACTCCCTACGCTAGCCAGTCCTGCTGCTATAGCACACATATATGTATTTTGTTTTTTGAAACAGGGTTTCTCTGTGTAGCCCTGGCCATCCTGGAACTAGCTCTGTAGACCAGGCTGGCTTCAAACTCACAGAGATCCACCTACTTCTGCCTCCTGAGTGCTGGGATTAAAGACATGTCCCCCACCCCTGCTCTATCTTTTTCTTAAGTTTCTCATTATGCAGCTGAGGTTGGTCTGAACTCACTCTGTAGTTCAGGCTGGCTTCAAACTCATGATATATATATCCTACATATGGCCCCAGTACTCAGGCCAGCCTGGGCTACACAGCAGAATCTTGGACTCTATTTCTTTTTTCTCTGTTTCTCTCTCTTTTTGAGACAGGCTCTTATGTAATAGCCCAGGCTGGTCTAAACCCACTGAATGTCATGAATGAACTGCAGCTCCTCCTGTATCCATCCACCTACCGTGTGTACTACTATGTCTGGCTTAATTTAAATCTTTTAACAAATTAACAAAATGAGCCGGGGGAGGTGGCGCAAGCCTTTAATCCCAGCACTCAGGAGGCAGATCTCTGAGTTTGAGGCCAGCCTGGTCTACAAATCAAGTTCCAGGAGAGGCAGTACTGTTACACAGGGAAACCCTGTCTTGAAAAACAAACAAAGAGGGCTGGAGAGGTGGCTCAGAGGTTAAGAGCAGTGGCTGTTCTTCCCAAGGTCCTGAGTTCAAATCCCAGCAACCACATGGTGGCTCACAGCCATCTACATTGAGATCTGCCCGGGCATATATGTAGAACAAATACTGTATACATAATAAAAAAATTAAAAAAAAAAAAAGAAAAACAAACAAAGAAATTAATAAAACACTTTTATCCATAGGGAAATGACCTCAAGTTAACTTTGTTTCCCTGGAAACATAATTAGGCTATAGTGGGTTTTTGCTTATTTTTTGGTGCTGGGGATGGAACCCAGGGCCTTGAGCACATTAGGCAAGGGTTCTACTGCTCAACTTCATTCCAGTACCTAGCTCTGTTACCATGCAACACCGACTCCACACGCGCTGGCCCATGCCACCATGTCCCTGGCTAGTTACATCACCTGTGCTTCTCTTTGCGTTGTGGGGTGCTAAGGCAGCAACTGTACCCATCCATGAAGTCCTGTTCCTCTCCATGTCGCCATCACCAAGGGGAAACAGTGAGGACCCAAGAGGCCCAATGCTGTCTGGCCCCGTTCTGGGTGCCAGGCTATAGTCTGTACCTGAGCTTGGTGCATACTTGTCGCATAGGCATGGCCTAGGCTGGAGGCCTTGGAGTGACTGGTCAGGTAGCCTGGCTGTGAGTCCCAGCTCTGGTGCCATGTAATTGTTTGGGTGTGAAGGCCAAAGTTTGATGTTGGGTGTCTTCTTCAAATGCTCTCTACCTTATTTTTTTAAAGACTCATTATTTATTCATTTTTACGTGTATGAGTGTTTTCATGTATGTATGTAAGTGCATCACACAATGAAGTACCCACGAAGTCAGCAGGCAGAGGCAATGTCCCCGGCACTGGAGCTGCCCTGGGCCTGGGCCTTCCACAGCGGCAGCAGGCTCTCCTGACTGCTGGGCCTGGGCCCTCCACAGCGGCAGCAGGCTCTCCTGACTGCTGGGCCTGGGCCCTCCACAGCGGCAGCAGGCTCTCCTGACTGCTGGGCCTGGGCCCTCCACAGCGGCAGCAGGCTCTCCTGACCGCTGGGCCTGGGCCCCTCCACAGCGGCAGCAGGCTCTCCTGCCCTCGGGCCCTCCACAGCGGCAGCAGGCTCTCCTGACCTCTGGGCCTGGGCCCTCCACAGTGGCAGCGGCTCTCCTGACTGCTGGGCCTGGGCCCCTCCACAGCGGCAGCAGGCTCTCCTGACCTCTGGGCCTGGGCCCTCCACAGCGGCAGCAGGCTCTCCTGACTGCTGGGCCTGGGCCCTCCACAGGGGCAGCAGGCTCTCCTGACTGCTGGGCCTCTGTCTGGCCTTTGGCTCTTTGTTGGTTTTTCGAGACAGGGTTTCTCTGAACTCACTCTGTCCTGGCTGTCCTGGAACTCACTCTGTAGACCAGGCTGGCCTTGAACTCATAGTGATCCACCTGTCTCTGCCTCCCAAGTGCCAGGATTAAAGGTGTGCGCTACCACTTTTTTTTTTTTTTTTTTGAGAGAGTTTTTCACTGAACCCGAAGCTCACAGTTTGAGCTACACTGGCTGGCCAGCAGGCTCGAGGATTTCCCTGCCTCACCTTTTCCGTACTGGGATTACATGTGTGGTACTGTACTGTTTGTTTTGCTTAAGACAGGTTCTCATTATGTACCTCTGGCTGTCCTAGAACTGGCTATGTAGACCAGGCTGGCCTCAAACTCGCAGAGCTCTCTCTGCCTCCCTGCTGCATGCTGGGATTAAAGCTGTGCACCACCATGTCTGGCTGTGTGACCCGGATGCAGGGATCTGAGCTCAGCTCCTCATCCTGTGCAATAGGCACTTTACCAGCGGAGCCGTGTTCCAAGTCACACACATGCACTCCCAGGCAGGGGCTTAGTGATTAATTCATTAATATTATTATTGTTATTTTGGTTGTTGAGACAGGGTTTCTCTGTGTAGCTCTAGCTGTTCTGGAACTCACTCTGTAGACCAGGCTGCTGTTAAACTCAGAAATCCTCCTGCCTCTGCCTCCCGATTAATGGCATGAACCATCACTGCCAGCCTTAGTCAGCAGATATCACTCTGGTGACAAGGGAACGAGTCAATCTATGTTAAACACCCACAGTGACACTTTAATTCTTTCTGTGACCTTCATTTCACCCTCCACACATGCCCCACATTAGTTTCTCTTCCTCCTTACATTTTTGCTGCTGTTAAATCCAACTTCTACTTCCTACTTTCTGATGGTTTTCTCTTGACAACTGGCCCTGTTGTTTTTTATTTACACACACACACACACACACACACACACACACACACACACACACACTCTCTCTCTCTCTCTCTCTCTCTTTAAAGCAAAATGGGCTCTGTGTGGTGGCACATGTCTATAATTCCAACACTTGGGATGGTGAAGCAGGAGGATCACAATGATTTAAAAGGCCAGTCTAGACTACATAGGGAGACTGTGTCTCAAAAAAAGTAGCAGGGTGGGGAAACAGTAAAGTGCTTTGTAATTATAAGGAATTAAGTTCAATCCCCAGAACCTATAGGGAAAAAGTGGACACAGCATACACATTTGAATCCCAGTGTTAGGAAGGTGGAGGAGGATTGTTGTGGTTCAAAGGACAGCTAGCCTAGGACACAGGGAGGTTCAGAGTAGTGAGAGACCAATTCAAAAGAAAGGCGGTTGGAGCAGAAGAGCTAGCTCTAAAGTGAAGAACACATGCTGCTCTTGCAGAGTACCACGTTTGGTTTTCCTCACCCACACCAGGCAGCTCACAACCACCCACAACTCCAGTTTCAGGATCTAAAACCTTTTCTGGCCCCTTGATCACCCACAGCATGTACACATGTATACAGACACATAATCATAAATGACAAAAAGTTAGATGTGGTGGCACACACCTTTAATCTTGGCACTCGGAAGGTGGAGGCTAGTGAATTGCTTGTGAGTTCAAGGCCAGCCTGGTCTACAGAGTGCATTCCCGGCCAGCCAGGAAGGACTACATAGAGAAACCCTGTCCCAAAAAAACAAAACTTCAAAATAAAAAGATAAAAATCTTTTAAAAAAAGAAAAGGAAAATTGTCACCCAAAAGTTCTAAACTGCAATGTCCTCAAGGACAGAGCCATTTCGTATGTGGGGCCTCGTGAACATGAGCGGGACATTAAACACTTGACTGACAGTTAATGGTATACTGAGTAAGAGTGCTAGTTGGGTAACAAACCCTTATCTGTTAGAAATAAAAGACTCAAATATTTATGGGAAAGTAGCACAACAGCTGGTATTTGTTTAAAGTGCTCTTGAGAGAAAAAAGCACAAGAAAACCCTGGACTGAATGTTAGCTGTTGAAACTGATAAGGGCACCGGAGTTCCTAATATCAACTGCTGCGTAAAGATGGAAAACGTCCCTCTCAAAGGACAAACAGATTCCCACAAGAATGTCCACAGGGTTCTGGCAGGCCACAGGAGTGGGAGAAGAGCGCCTGTTGGACACTGAGAGTTTAAAATGTCCCAAAGTAGCCCAGACAATTGGTTCCAGATGAGTTTTGTCATGGAACTGGAGCCAAAAGGTTGCCAAACTTTGGAATTTTATTTTCAAGAGAAATTAGAATCCAGGATGTTTAGATGGAATTAATTGTACGATAATTGACATTTCCAAAAACAAAGCTCAAGCCAAAGAAAACATGTTTTCTGGTTGAGCTGCCCAGATTGTAAACCAAAGACCTTTGCTGGAGTAATGGGGGCAACTGATAGGGCGCACCCGAATCAGGCACGGTGACAGGCCAGCTCTCTCACTCTCTCTCATTTCTTGAGACTGTTTAGCTGATTTGGAACTTATAATTCTCCTGGCTTGGCCTTCCAAACGCTGGGGTTAATGGTGTGTGCCACCATATCCAAACTCTGTTAAGCTGGTGGACTATGGGCAAAATTAGTCTCCCTATCAACCTTGAGTTCTGTCACTAGATAACAAGAATAATCCCCTTTCGGCTGTTCTGAGGATTAAGTAAAATGGTGCTAAGCAGAGTCTGGCACAACACATCCATCCATCCCGGGCTCCAGCCTATTACTGCTGTTTCAGGGCATCCCAGCTCTTACCAGCCTCCATCTGTGGAGCCTCTCTGAATTGCCACAAATCCTCTAGCCTGTATCCCTATTTCTAGTTAGTCCTACAGTCCAGCACCTTTTTGTTGTTGTTGTTTGAGACAGGGTTTCTCTGTTTATCCCTGATTGTCCTGGACTTTGTAGACCAGGCTGGCCTCGAACTCAGAGATCCGCCTGCCACTGTCTCCTGGGTGCTGGGATTAAAGGCTTGTGGCACCATGACTGGCAATTAAATGACTTTTTCTCCCCCCTTAGGAGTCCAGTACCTTTTTAACTGGCATCTCCCTGCTTGGTGTCTCCACTGAAATTATTTGTCCGGAAGCATAAAACCCAAGTAACACCAACCTCCATCTCATTCTGACAGATTCAACGTCTCAATGTCACTGGAGCTCAGTGTCCATCCTACCTGAACTCTCTCCAAGCAGGGACAGCTGAGCAGCCAGCCCTAAAGCCAGCTACCTGGGTTGGGATCCTGTCCTGTTAACTAGCATCTTGATGTCACCTCCTTACAACTCTTGATGAACCAGCATACTTCCATCTTAGGCTTGAAGGCCATCTTATAGTAAAGACATGTACTGCCTGTTTCAGGGAACCTCAAACATGCCTTTGTTTTTTTTTGGTTTTTTTTTTTTTTGGTTTTTCGAGAACAGGGTTTCTCTGAATATCTCTGGCTGTCCTGGACTCGCTTTGTAGACCAGGCTGGCCTCGAACTCACAAAGATCCGCCTGCCTCTGCCTCCCAAGTGCTGGGATTAAAGGCGTGCTCCACCAACGCCCGGCTATGCCTTTGTTTTAAAATGTTATTCTAACCACCTTGCAACCCCACGTTTGTGTCAAAAGGTTGCTATGACTACCTTTTTTTTTTTTTTAAAGATTTACTTATTTATGCATGAGTGTTCTATCTGCATGTACACTTGCAGCCTGAAGAGGGCACCAGATCTCACTGTAGATGGTTGTTTGCTGGGAATTGAACTCAGGACCTTCGGAAGAGCAGCTCTTAATCCCTGAGCCATCTCTCCAGCCCTATGACTACCTTTCTACAACCACCTTGCAATCGTGTCTTTGTTTCAGAAGGTTATTATAACTAATTTGTTATTCTAATGTTTTGCTCCTGTAACCCCAACTATATTGCTGGCCAAATCCCAGTTTGGAAACTAATTTGTTATTCTAATGTTTTGCTCCTGTAACCCCAACTATATTGCTGGCCAAATCCCAGTTTGGAAACTCCCTACCCTTGAGCTTATAAAAATCTTCTCGTCTTCCTCACATCCAAGGCTGACCTCGTGAAACTAGACTTAGGGGGAGGCAGCCTGTGTACTCGAATAAAAAAGCTCACTTTACTTACTTTGGCCATGACTTACGTCATTGAATCTTTTGGATTACTACTCTTAAACCTTAGAGTGTTACATGCTGTACTCCCAAAGCTGGAGCCCTTCTGCTAGTGCCGGGACTCACCTTAGTCTTGGCCATCTCTCCAACCTCCTTAATACCTGCCTGGATGCTGGAAGAATTTGTGGGACCATGGGCATTCTGACCGGCCCCAGAATTTGAAAGAAAATCCCAGGAACCCTAATAATAAATTCTACTGGGACTCCAAGAGGGCTCTTAAGGTATAATGAAAACATAAATGAAACAGAGAAAGGGAGAGACAGGAGCGAATGGGCCAGACCGCGAGAACTCATAGGACCCAGATAGGCGTAGGCAGTTCTGAATAAACTTGGGGTTGAGAGTCCCCGTGAGCCTCCAAGATGTCAGGGGCCCCAAGGAACCACGGTCCAGCAAGACGAGGCCTCACGAGGCCCAAGCGAGACACGGGGACATAGAGACCACACGTCCCTTAGGGGGTCTGGGGAAACACCACAGCGGCGTTTAGGACCGTAAACGAGAACCTCGGGCACGAGTATCACGGGATAACCCCCAGGGCCGGCCGCCCAAGCCCGGGCGCGGGAATCTCGCGAGCGGAGGGGGCGGGGTTGCCGGGAAGGCCGCAGGGGATGACGGGAGCCCGCGCGCCGAACGCCGCCGCCGGTGGGACTTAGGGAAGGAGCGAACGGCCGCCGCAAGTCCTCACCAGTGCGCATGCGTGGCTCTCCGGCACCGGTCCGTACTCCATCGTCGTGAAAATCTCACGGGGACAGGGTCGCACACGCGTTGCCGCCATCGCTCGCCTCCCGCCTCCCGCGAAGGACTGCCGGACGTTCTACCTCGGGGAACCTGGAGGTCCGAAGGCCGGCACCGCCCACTGCAGCCAAGGGGCGGGGCCTGCAAGAATAGGGCCCGGGCGGCAAACTGTAGGGCGAGACCCGCCTACTTTACCACCGGGCGATGTGGCCGGTGGGCGGACGCTGGGAAATGTAGTTTCATGGAGAAGAGACATTTGGGCAGGGTTCCGCCCGGAACTGGGAAAAGGGCTTCAGCCTTTTGGCAGTTTGACTCTTTGAAAACAACAGTTTTTGTCTTGCTTTTTTGAAACAGGGTCTCACTCTGTAGCTCTGGCTGTCCAGGAACTCACCTAGTAGACCTGGCTGGCTTTAACTCGCAGAGATCCACCTGCCTCTGCCTCCCGAGTGCTGGGGTTAAAGGCGGGCGCCACCCGGCTGGAAATATTTCTTTCTTTCACTTGTAGGGGTGTTTCTCCCCGGGCATGCTAGGGAGGCCAGAAGAGAGCGGAGGAGGCACTGGGCTGTAGTTATAGGAAGTTGTGAGACTCTACGTAGGTATTAGGAGCTGAACCCAAGTTCTCTCCAAAAACAACGTGTTAACTATTGAGCCATCTCTCCACCCCTAATATTTTCTTTCCTTTAAAACAAGCAAAGAAGCCGGGCGTTGGTGGCGCACGCCTTTAATCCCAGCACTCGGGAGGCAGAGGCAGGAGGATCTCATTGAGTTCAAGGCTAGCCTGGTCTACAAAGTGAGTCCAGGACAGCCAGGGCTGTTACACAGAGAAACCCTGTCTCGAAAAACCAACAGCAACAACAACAAAACCTTACTTTTTTTTTTTCTCGAGACAGTCTTTCTCTGTGTATCCATGGCTATCCTGGACTCACTTTGTAGACCAGGCTGGCTTCGAACTCACTTCCCGAGTGCTGGGATTAAAGGTGTGTGCCACCACGCCTGGCCTCCAAACCTTACTTTTACTTTACGTTCATGGGTATTTTGCCTGCATACATGTCTGTGCATCTTGTACATGCAGTATCGCAGGAGGCCAGAAGAGGGCGTTGGATCCCCTAGAACTGGAGTTTGTGATTGTGAGTCGCCATGTGGGTGTTAGGAATCAAACTCTGGTGTTCTGGAAGAGCAGTCAGCACTCAACCGTTGAGTTATCTCTCCAGCCCGACCCCAGTAATTTCTTTATAAACAAAAAACCTTCATTTTGTTCAAAAAGGCAGTTAGTAGCATTGAGATTAAGGGTATGTATGTTGGGTGGATCGGATCCAGAGCCTAACGCATGATAGACAAGAGCAGAAGATACTGAAGTTTGCAGAGTGACAATCCTTTCTGCACTGTAACGCCCGCAGTAGTTAGGGAAGGGCAGAAATATAAATTCTATTGATTCAGGAAGTGTGTCATTTTCCGGTCCTCTTCAGCCCTTATTTTGACTGGTTCGTTAAGGGGGCGTTACTTCAGCTCTTTAATGCAAATGGTCGAGGTGGGTGCCTGTTTGGATGATAGGGCACAGAGATCTTCGGAAGTGTGGCTGCTTCAGTTCCTTGGTTACAGAGAGGCCGGAAGTGTGGCTATCATTTACACATCAGCCAAACAGGACCAAAGACAGGACCAAACAAGAGACCCAACAGACTTGAGGATGGAGCCTTCGACATAATGGAACCGTAGACCATTCCCAGGACAGATTTTAGGAGTCTGTCTGGGTGGAGTACTGTGTGTTAAGAATCGAGTAGCGCCGGGCAGTGGTGGCGCACGCCTTTAATCCCAGCACTTGGGAGGCAGAGGCAGGCGGATCTTTGTGAGTTCGAGGCCAGCCTGGTCTACAAAGCGAGTCCAGGACAGCCAGAGATATTCAGAGAAACCCTGTCTCGAAAAAAAAAAAAGAATCGAGTAGCCAGGAGGTGGTGGCTTACGCCTTTAATTCCAGCACTTGGGAGGCATAGGCAGGAGCATTTCTGTGAGTTCGAGACCAGCTTGGTCTACAGAGCGTTCCTAGACAGCCGGGGAGCGCTACGTAGAGAAATCCTATCTCGAAAAACAAAACAAAAAGCAATCGGCTGTGGCCCCGCAATAGGCTGGCTTTGTAAGTCATACACGTTTTAGACGCTTAGGACTTTCTTCTAGAGCCATGGCGGACTCGAAGCTTCTGGCACCAGAGCTAAGCGACGCAGAGTCGATGGGTGATGAGACGTTGCGGTTTCAGGAGTTGCTGCTACAGGTGAGGGCTGACTGGACGGACTTGTGGGAACCTGGGTATTTAAGGATTTATTGATTGGCACTCAGAGATGCAGCTTCAGATCCCATAATGCCCAATGGCAGCAAGGAGACCTATGGGAATTTTAGTTTTTGGCTCAGAGTTTACTAGATTTTAAAAGAAATGGAGTTGGGGTGATTTTGAGAGTCTTCATAAAAAGAAAAGAGGGGCCGAGCTTGGCCTTTAATCGCAGCACTTGGGGGAGGCTGAGGCAAGTGGATCTCTATGAGTTCAAGTTGAAGGCCAGCATTAGTCTACAGAGTCCAGGATAGCCAGGGCTATACAAAGAAACCCTGTCTCGAAAAGCCAAAAAAAAGAAAAAGAGGAAGAGGGTCTAGACTGTATATATCCCATGTGATCTCCAGCTGTCACATAGAAGTTGCCCTGTGGATGTCTGAGAAGCAGATGAGGGGCTTTGACTCTCACTGACTCCTGGAGGGTTGCTTTCTTTTCTCCACAGGCTTCCAAAGAGCTGCAGCAAGCCCAAACAGCCAGGCCAGAATCTACACAGATCCAGCCCCAGCCTGGTGAGAGATAGATTAGATAGAAAAATCTGTATCTATCCGTAGATGGAGAGGTGGGGAGAGAGATGGGAGACCTTGAGAGAGGGTCAGTAGAGACTGGAGGCCGGGGATACTGAGGGTGAAGGGTACAAAGGCCTAGAAGTGTTATGTGAATGGACAGGCAGGAAGGTCTCCTACAAATACTGGACCACAGAAAGCAGAGTGGGAAGTGGGGTGGAGATTCAGAAAGAGAGAGTCAGGGGCCTGAGGGAAACAGAAGGGAACAGAAAGAAGGAAGGCAGGGGCTCAACTGGACAGAGTTAACCAGTGAAAGAAGGACCACTAAGATTGCTCAGCAGGTAAAGGTGCTTGCCACTAAGCCTGGTTCCCTGAATGTTGTTCTCTGACCATCATGCACTCCAGCACACATGTATGCACACACATGCAAAGTAAGTGCATGTAACAGAAATTAAAAGAGGGAAAGCCGTTGGGTGTGGGGTGAATGCCTGTGATCTAAGGAGCCAGGAGTATCCTAAGTCTGGAGCCGACCTAGGTGTAGAGTGAGAGGCCTTGTCTCCACAAAGGGAAGGGTGGGTGAGAACAAGACTACTCAGGGACAGGTGGCCAAGGTAAATGCACTTGTATAGGTTTCTGCATAAAGACCAACTCATCGGAAGGAAAGGTTTTCATCAACATCTGCCACTCGCCCTCCATCCCGCCCCCGGTGGATGTGACTGAGGAGGAACTGCTTCAGATGCTGGAGGAGGACCAAGCCGGCTTCCGAATCCCCATGAGCCTGGGAGAGCCACATGCTGAGATGGATGCAAGTCAGTACCCTCAGAAGACACCAAATCTGCTCCCCCAAGATCGTTTTTTCTCAAGAGCTTCCAGTCAGCACGGGGGTCAGATGTAATTCCACTAAGGGCGATTGACAGCTGCAGGGAACATGCCCTGGCTTCCTCACTGAGGTTGAAAAAGGCTTCAGCGAAGGCTATCTGGAAGAGTGCCAGTCTGATAGAAGAGTTAGTCAGGCAAAGACTGGGAAGAGGGTTGTAGGCAGAGATGACAAGTGAGCTGGCCATGGTGGCTATCTTTTGTAATCTTAACTCTTACGATGCTGAGGCAGGAGGCCCTGAAAGCTAGAGGCCAGCATGGGCTACAAAAAAACCTGACAAGGGCCCATGTCTGGAGGATGCAGTGATTTGGTTGATGACTAATAATCAGGAGAGACTAGAAGTGTGGACAGTTGGAGGCCTCTAGAGCAGAAATGACTTTTCCTTGAGGTGGCTGGCTGGGATATAGAGTGAGGTGATTCTTGGAGCTGCTGGGGAGGGGCAGGGTCTGCCTTCAGGGTGTGGTCTGCAGCCTAGAGGTGAGCCTGGAAGCCAAGAAGGAATTGACTGGAAAGGAGGTGCTGCCTCTCACTTCCTGTGTCTTGAGTCTGGTTCTTGGGTGAGTTTTCCTTACAGGTGTTCCATGGAGGGTTGTGGGAGCCTCATTCTCTCTCTCTTTCCACAGAAGGCCAGGGCTGTACTGCCTACGATGTTGCCATCAATAGCAACTTCTACCTGAGGATACAGGTGGGCATGCGGTTCGGATAAGGCCTGGGCATTATGCTTCCTCCAGCCCCACCTCACCATCACATCTCTTCTTTCTCTCACCTTAGAACAGCAATTTCTTGAGGGAACTGGTGGTCACCATCGCCAGGGAGGGCCTTGAGGACAAGTATGGCTTACAGCTAAATCCAGGTGAGGAGCAGGAGAGGAATAGAGACGGCTTGGATGGTACACTTGGGAGAGGCGAGTCAGCGTCAGGGATTTCCTTGACTAGCTTTTGGGAGAAGTGAAGCTTCTCAAGAGTGAGGGTGGGGCCAAGAAGGTTCGAGGCTAGGAGCCTGCAGGGTATGTGTAGGTATGTGTAGGGGGTGCAGGATGGGTTTCTTGGTGCATTTCCCAGGAAGGGTTGGGTAAGGCAGGCAGGGCCTCCTAGAGTTGAGCTTGCAGGTCAGAGTGGAAGGTATCCAGGAGGTGGCCCAGCTTCTGGACTGGGACAGACCCTCCACCTTAGGGGAACCCCACCTCAGTGACCTTTGACTCTGCATCCACAGAATGGCGCATGTTGAAGTACCGGCCTTTCCTGGGCTCCATCTCGCAACAGAACATCCGTTCCCAGCAGCGCCCTCGGATCCAGGAGCTGGGGACCCTGGATGCAAGTGACTCACTGCAAACTGGGCACTGGTGAGCCTTCGAGCATATCTGGGCTAAGGACTGTCCTGGGGCTCTAGGGACTCAGAGATGGAGCTGAGACACAGAGCTGGGTGGAGGGAGAAAGGGACTATAAGCCAAGCAGAGGGTCACCCTGAGTTTGACCTTATTCCCATATAGCCCAGAACGACCTCACCTGAACCTTTGGTTGGAAGCCCCTGATCTCCTCTTGGCTGAAGTTGACCTCCCCAAACTGGTGAGTGCAGGCTCTTGAGTCTGGACACCCCTAGGCTGAGGCAGGAGGTCTAGGGGTCCTGGACCCCGGGATTTGAAGGAGGACACCAGGGCCTAGGTAACATCTCTTGAGGCAGTGCTGTGAGGCTGTCCCCAGACCTGCATAAATTACCTCTCTTGGCCCTGAAAACCAACAGATGCAGCTGCTGCTGTCCTGCGTGTGAGTGCCTTGGGACTTATAATACTGTCTTTTGATATTTTTTTTTTTATTGTTTTGGTACTGGGGATTGAAGCCACAACCATGTGGGCTAGGACATCCTAGACTCTTCTGTCACTGGGCATAGCTTCCCAATGCTAGGGGATGTGGGCTGACTGTTCCTCATCGACAGGATGGAGCTCAAGGGCTGACCCTGCAGGTAGGAGAGAATCGCCTGGTGATGGGAGGCCCCCAACAACTGTATCATCTTGATGCCTCCATTCCCCTGCGGATCAACACTGAGGCAAGCAGGGCTGCTTTCCACCGCAGGAGAAAGGTACCTGGAGGGCCTTCAGGAGATGCTGGGACGTGGACCCCAGGGTCTGAGGGAGGAGGCTGGGACCTGAAGCCCTGGGCTTGCGGGAGGAGAGCTAGGGTCTGGAGCCTGGGTCTGAGTCCTCATTGTCTTCCTTGCTCAGCAACTGATGGTGTCGATGCCCCTCCTGTCGGTGTCTTCTTGACCAGTGTGCCTATGTCTGCAGATGTGAAGAAGATGCTGGTGTTTTCTCTAAGAGTGAAAATAAACAGGCCTTCAGTTCTTCCTTCACCGTACATCTTCAGACACCAACAACTGGAGGGTGGAAGGGAAGAGGGACATCAACTTACTGTCCCCAAAGTCTCTGTCTCTTTCTCAAGGCCCTGGCCCCCTGAGCATTCTGGGCTCGTGGCTTTTACTGGTCTCTCCTGGGCTCCAGAGTTGACCCTACTCCTCTCCTATCCCACATCATTGTCCCAAGGAGAACATCCAGGCTCAGGTCTGGCTCCTTCCTTCCTAGACTCTTGTGTCACCAGTGTCAGTCCACTCTCGTGTCTCCCACCTCTAGTGGCTTCTTCCCCATAGTGTCACGTGGGGAGTTGCTAAATGGCCGGCTCCCATGCGGTGGGTGCTCCTTGGGACTGGGGCTTGAGCTGCCTGACCGCTAAGCAGTTCAACTCAGTGTCTCTGGGGTCCCCTCCCCATACACCATGAGCTATCCATTCATGGTGTGCAGCTTCCTATCGCAGGCACACCCAAACCCCCAAGCTTCAGTTCCTCCAGACTCAGTGTACGCTGTTCCCTCTTTTGGGACACTCCCACTCTACTTCCCAGCATTCTTTTCCTTTTTTGGTGCTGAGGATGTAACTCAGGGTTCCTAGTGCCAAGCATATGCTGGGCAGTCAGCGGTGGCGCACACCTTTAACCCCAGCACTCAGGAGGCAGAGGCAGGATCTCTGAGTTTGAGGCCAGCCTGGTCCACAGAGTGAGTTCCAGGACAGCCAGGGAACCCTGCCCAAACCACACAGAGCAACCCTGTCTTGAAATAAGGAAACAAACAGTGCCAGGCATTCATTTTTTAATACCATTGAGCTACCTCAGGGCACACCCATCTTTTTTGTTTGTTTGAGAAAAGGTCTCGTAGCTCAGACTGGTTTGAAATTTGTCATGAAGCTAAGGATTTTAATTTTATGATCTTCTTGCCTCCCATAAAGTGGTGGCACTTGAAGTTTGCACCACTGCATTGGTTCAGATGGGGACCAGACCCAGAACTTGAAGCATGCAGTCCAGATGATTTGGGGGTAAAGCCTGATGACGAGGTCCAGTCCTGGAGCCTACCTGGTAGAGAACTGACCCCCAAGAGTTGCCCTCTGCCCTCCACAAGTGCATTGGGACATGCCTGTCTGAGCATGTGTGCCAGCATTGAGCACACACAGCCTTTCAGGTGCACTTTGTGTATGAGCAGTCATCTGCGTTGCCTGCTGAATTCAGAAGAGGCTGATGGGAACCAAACCCTGGTCCTCTGCAAGAGGAACAAATGCTCTTTACTGAGCTCTCTCTCCAGTCAAAAAGAAGTATGTAACTTGGGGGTTTTTGGTTTTCTTCAAGACAAGGTTTCTCTGTGTAGTCCTGGCTGTCCTGGAACTGACTCTATAGACCCTGCTGGCCTCAAACTCAGAGATCCACCTGTTGCTTCTCAAGTGCTGGGATTAAAGGCATGCACTACTACCAGTTTATATATAATTAAAAAAATTAAAACAAAAGCCTAGTATGATGGCTCATCACTTTAATCTGGGCATTTGATTTCTGTGAGTTTAAAGCCAGCTGTTCTACATAGTGAATTCCAGAACAGCTGGGACTATGTGGAAAAGACCCTGCTCAAAAAACAAAACAAAGCAATACATAATGCAAAATTGAAAACATGGCCGTACAACTGCTGAGAAAAGTTGGTAAAGACAGAAGGTTATCTATCCCGTGGCCAGACATGGTGGGTACATCTGCAATAACATTCTCAGGAGGCTGAAGCAGGAGGAGGACAAGTTCCATGCGTCTGTCTAACAGCGAAATCTATCCTGCTCCAGGATGCGATGAGAGCAAGCAAACAAACTTGAGTCCTGTCCACGTGAGGGCGCAAGGAAGGCTCACACTCTAAGGCTTCTCAGCTACAGAACTAAGTTTCCTAGAACAGGCAAATAAGAAAGTCGGGTGGTGGCGGGAGAGTGACGGACGGACTCTCAAGCGCAAAGGCCATTGGGGCTTGTAGGCCCTCTGTGGGTGACCGAAGGACCAGTTTCCAGGTCCTGAAAAAGCTCGAAGACTGGGTGCGTTCCTCCTTTCTTTCCGTCGCCATGGTGATGGTGCGGGCGACGGCCGGGATTTGGCAGCGGCCGGGCCCCTTCCCACTCCCTCCTCCTCACCATCTGCTCCTCCCTCACACCTGGCCGCGAGCCGCGAACGACGCCTCCGCTCGCAGTCCGAGACTCCGCAGCCACCAGGCGGCGCGTCTGCGCGGCTCGGTCTGCTGCCCTCCTCGGGGACTTGCCAGTCAGGTACAAATGAGACCCCCGCCCCCTCCCGCCACTCCCTCCCGCCGCTCGATCGGCTTTTCTCTCTCGTCCCTGGGCCGCATCAAGAAAATTTAATCCCAAATGCATTTGTAGCCTGACAGGAGGACAGAGACCGTGGGGAAACCAGCACCCTGCTGAAGCCTGCACCGGGAGAAACGTTGGCCTGGCGTGCTGCAAGGCTAGTGGAGAGCTGGGGTTCTTCCCCTCAAGGGATGGAACTGGAATCTACGGATGGTGGGCAGGAACAGATAGTGGAGTCCAAGTGAAAGTCACTGTCACCACCGGGACAGACTCAAGGGGAGGAGCCAGGTCCCAGACGGCAGAGACAGAACCTAGACAGCAAGTCTGCAGGAGTAGGGGGAACATATTTAGGGGAGCAGGGACAGAACACAAAGATGGAGGAGACAGGACTCAACGGATGGGGCCCAGACTCACTTGTAGCCTGAGTCATAGAGTATCACAGAGTCTAAGAGCACAACATATTTTAAGGGAGTGTGGAGGGAGCCATGGGAAGGGCAACAATGATGAGCCTAGGTGTAGCGAGCTGACTTCAAAGGAATGAAGGGGAGGGAGTTGAAACTTAGGGAGAAAAGGATGGAGTGTGAATAAACCCCAAGAAAAGTAGAACTCAAGGGGGATGGTGGAATCTGAGAAGAGGGCGGAAAAGCCTGTAACCCCAGCTACTCAGGAGGCAGGAGGAGCATAATAGATCTAAGGCCTGCCTGGGTACAACAGAGTAAGGGCTGGGGATGTAGCTCAGTGGACTTGCTGAGCACTAGTGGGGCTCTGGGTCCCATCCCCAGTATGGCCAAAAAGGAAAGGAGGGACTGGAGTGATGGCGTGGGGGTAATAGGACCTGGGTTCAGTTCCAAGCACCCACATGGCCACTCACATCTCCAGGAGATCCAATGCCATCTTCAATCCTTCACCGCCACTAGGCATACAAGTGCCACACAGATTTATATGCTGGAAAAACATTCATACATACAATTAAACTAAAAAAGAAATATTCCAAACTTTTAGCTGGGCGTGCACACCTTTAATCCCACCACTCGGGAGGCAGAGGCAAGTGGTGTGTTTTAGTCAGCCTGGTCTACAAAATGAGTCCAGGACAGCTAGGAGTACACAGAGAAACCCTGTCTCAGAAAACAAAACAACAAACAGAAAACCCAAAAACAAACAAACAAAAAAAAAACCAAACTTTTTTTTTTTTTTAGTTTTTCGAGACAGGGTTTCTCTGTGTATCTCTGGCTGTTCTGGACTCGCTTTGTAGACCAGGCTGGCCTCGAACTCACAGAGATCCACCTGCCTCTGCCTCCCAAGTGCTGGGATTAAAGGCGTGCGCCACCACCGCCCGGAGAAACTTTTTTTTTGAGACAGGGTTTCTCTGTGTAGTCCTGGCTGTCCTGGAACTTGCTCTGTAACTCAAGCTGGCCTTGAACTCATGGAGATCTGACTGCCTCTGCCTCTTCAATGCTAGGATTAAAGGCGTAAACCACTACTCAAAAAACCACTTTTTTTTTTGTATTTTTGTTTTTCGAGACAGGGTTTCTCTGTGTAACCCTGGCTGTCCTTTGTAGACCAGGCTGGCCTTGAACTCACAGAGATCCGCCTGCCTCTGCCTCCTGAGTGCTGGGATTAAAGGCATGTGCCACCATGCCTAGCTCAAAAAATTTTTTTAAAGAAAGAGAGAGAAAGCCAAATGTCTGATGGGGAAGTGAGCTCATGAGCCAGAGATCTGGGAAGGAGAGACTCAAAGAGCTTGGAATCTGCAGAGTAATTTGGGGACTGTATTGTAGTGGGGCGAGATACAATTCAGAGTTTAATCCCCGGGACATGGCCTTGAGATGGGCAGGTGGAGACTCAAGGATGGAAGAGCTGAAGGAGAGAGAGGGTCTAGTCTGCAAGGCAAGGAGTTTAGCGGACTGGCCTACCATTTCCAGGTAGCTAAATGGAAGGAGAGGGCGGGTCCTGCCTGCAAAGGGTGGGGCCTCGTCGGGTGGGCGTGGATGCCCCGCCCCGCCTCCGACGCTGAGTCCCGCTACAGCCCTGGGCAGCGGGCACTTGCAGCCTGGTTTCTCCCCTAGCGGAGCTGCGGGGCCGGGCCGGGCCGGGGCGGACCCCGGGATCCCGGACGCGGCGGCCCGGGCCCGCGGGCGGGGGGATTGGCAGGGGACCCGCGTGGGCACAGCCACCATGGAGTTCCGGCAGGAGGAGTTTCGGAAGCTGGCGGGGCGCGCCCTGGGGAGGCTGCACCGGTGAGCCTGGTGGGGTTCCTGGGAGGGGAAGGGTGAGGACGCTTTCTTTCCACCCGGGAGCAGATGGACAGAGGGAAAAGAGAGGCGACACCCTGGCATGATGTGGGGAGGCCCACCCATCTGTTCAGGTTTCTGCCCTGTGGATGCTGTCCTTCCATCCTGCGTGCACCATCATCTCTCTGTCTCTCTCTTTTTCCTTACACCTCACCCCACCTTGGGATCGACTGACTTTTCTTTGGGATTGTGCATTCCTCTTTAGTCTCTGTGTCTCTGTCCACCTGTCTTCTCGGCCTTTTACACTAAATCTGTCCTCTCTCTCTGGATCCCTCTTTCCACTTACTTCTGGGTCTCTGCCCCCTCCCTCTGATTAGGAGCCATTGCGCTCACTAGCTGTCCATCAGTCCCGGCTCTGAGCCTCTTGCACTCTGCTGACTCTCTTCTTCCCTGGACCTCTGGTCTGGTCCCCACTCTGATCTCTGTCTCTCTCCCCGCATCTCTGTTTCCCTGGGCTGCTAGCTTCCCACCCTGGCTGTTTCCATCTCTCATCTTTCTCGGGTTCTGTCCCTCGAGCATTTAATCTGGAGCTAAAGCGGATTGGGGCTGTTGGTTCTTGTCCTTGAGGGGGGTTAAGCTGAGAGGGAAAAGCTGGGGTATCCCAGATTTCAGGGGTGGTGGGGTGAAGGGAGTTTCAGGCCACAAAACCAAATTAATCTTGCGGCGGGTAATATGGGCTTCCCAAGGGATATAGGCGAGAACTGGGCAAGATTTGTTCCCATCAGAAGCCATAATCCTGGTGACCCTAGTGTCCCTTGAGGTGGCCTGGACACCTCTCAGCCTCTCACCCCCAACCCCAGCTCTGGCTCCAAGTCAGAGAAATTACTCAGCTCTTGAGAAGCCTAAAAATATCTATCCACAGTGCGGGGAGGAGATGGCCTCGTGGGCATGGTGCCCTCAGACCCTGCTTCCTCCACACAGGGCCCTCCCTGGTCCACCTTTATATAGTCCTCAGTCCATCTCCCTGGGCCACCTTATTCTAATGTCTGATAGTCCAGTTTGCTGTTCTCACCTCTCAGATCCAAAGCTAACCCCACCCTCTAGTAACATGAGAGAGTGAGGGTGGACAGAGGAAGGCAGGAAGGTGCAGTGGGGGGGGAGAGGAGGAGGGGGAGCTGAGACAGCTTCACCTCTCCGTTTTCCAATTCCCAGCCCCTCCCTACCCTTTTTTCTCGCCTCCTTTCACGAGTTTCTCAAAATATACCAGCGTGAAGTCAGGGGAGCTAGAGAAAGATATGCTGGTGGTGGGGGCCTGGAGGGGTGACAGCAGGAGGGAGATGTTCCTCAGGCCCCCTCCTTAGTCTCTCCATAACTCTCCCCTCTGGGTCTCCAGACTTACCTTCTCTCTCCCTGCACTCAGAAACCCCAGGGCCAGAAGAGCCGCAGAAAGTTGGGGAGGGGGCAGAGCAGTTATTGGCATACAAAACCCAGAATTCACTTCGACAGGGCATGAATATCTGAGGACCAGACTTACCCTTTGAACACGGTCAGATCATTCTCTTTCCCAAGCCTGAAACTAAGAGCTGCAGATGCCCCTGGGTTTGAGGGACTCTAGCCTGGGAGGGGGAGAAGGGGCTCTCTTGGAGCAGGTGACCTCAGGTGACTTAGGATAAAGTAGAGCCAGGGACTCCCACTTCTTCCCCCAGGTCTGGGTACAGCAGTACTCGGGCCCAGGAATGGATCAGGCCCACTTCCTTTCTGCCTGTGTGACCTTGGGCCTGTGACATCTGTTTCTGGAACCTCAGTTTCCTAGTTCTACAATGGGAAGAGACCAGCAAACTTCCAAGACTCAGGGGGAAAGAGCTGCAGGGAGTGGACAGATATCTTGAGAGAGCAGTTGAGACATCAGCTTCTTTTGAGGAAAACTCCACTCTTACCCTAAGGGACACATCCCCTCACTAAATCCTTGGCCTAGTTGGGGTCACCCAGCGAGGACATGTGAGTTCTCTGTGTCTCTGGATATTTTGAGACAAGGTCTCCTGCAGTCAGGCTGCCCTCGAACTCTTGACCATCTTGTCTCTGTCTCCCTAGGGCTGGGATTGCACCCACCGGGCCACCAGGCCCCACTTGAACTTCCCTGTGTTGTGGCTGACTTTTTTCTTTTGTATAACATTCAGAATCATGTTTGAAAAGCCTGGCTTGGAGAGATCTGACATCTAATGTAAATAACAAATATCAGAATTCAGGGGCTACACTCACACCCAGAGTTCCAGAGTCAGTCAAATGTCAGAAATCAACCTGGATCAAAGTCCAGTCTCACTGGCTAATGTTCTGTGCTCAGAGCATGCAGGGTCCCTATGCCATCTGTTAGGGGCCTTTGGTTCCCGGCTCTTAGACTTGGTTCCCTGTTTCATTCTTTCTTCTTTCCCTTGAGTACTGTCTACACCTCTCTCTCTCTCTCAGTTTTTTGAGACAGGGTTTCTCTGTGTATCTCTGGCTGTTCTGGTCTCACTTTGTAGACCAGGCTGGCCTCGAATTTACAGAGATTGTCCTGCCTCTGCCTCCTGAGTGCTGAGATTAAAGGAGTTCAAGGCGAACGCCACCACACCCAGCCCACCCTCCATTTTTCGAGACAGGCTCTGTCTGGTTAGCCCTAGCTGATCTGGAACTCACAGACATCTTGCCTCCACCTTAAAGCACAGTGATTAAAGGTGTGCACCACCATACGGCTTGTTTTGTTTCATTAAGACAAAAAGTCTGGTGTAGCCCAGGCTAGCTTCAAATTCACGATATAACCAAGGGCAACCTTGAACTCAGGATCCTCCTGCCTCAGCCTCTGATTACAGATGTGTGCCATTCTCTCACTCCTGGCTTATGCCGTGCTGGGCATGGAACCCAGACCTTCCTACATGCTAAGAAAGCATTCTGCTAACTGGGCCACATCTCTGCCCACCCTCTCTTGTCTCACTCTGTAGCCCAGGCTAGTCTTGAAATTGAAGCAATCCTCCTGCTTCAGCCTCCCAAGTGCTGGGATTATGGGTGTGGACAACCGAGCCTGGCTTCTACTTCCACCCCATTTCTTTCCTGCCCCTCCCTCCCCACCTCCTTAAGTCTCAGTGTGGGGATGTCGTCCTCCCCCTCCCCACAGCCCGTCTGGCTGTTCTTTCCTCCCTCGTCCCAGTCTCCCTCACCTCCATCTGTTCTCACCCCTTCCTGGGATGCAGGCAGATCCCCTGGCTGCCTACCCACCTCAGAGGGGCCACACTGAGCATTAAATGTCCCCATACTTCAGGCAGTTCATAGCCTCAAGATCGTTTGTCCTGGATGTCTCATCTCTCCGTTCTCTAATATCAGAGGGTCTCTTTGCTGTTCTCACTCCACATCCGTGTCTCCTACTTGAGTGCCAGTCAATTCCTACTTTCTCACCCCTGAGTCTCTGTCTCCCGTTCTCTCATTCTCGGGCCTCTCTCCCTCTTTCTGTAGGTCTCTTTCATCTTCCCCCACTCGGTTTCTTACTCCCCAGGTTGCTCTATCTTTTGCGTTCTCTCTCTCTCTCTCTCTCTCTCTCTCTCTCTCTCTGTCTCCTTTCACTAGGCTACTCCCTGTGTTTCTGTCTACACTCTCTCCATCCCTGCAATCTCCCCACCTCTCTGGTCTCCCCCCTCCTGTGTTCTGCAGCCTCTCTCTGGCTGGGAGGCAGCCCCTCCATGAGCCCCATTCATCTTCAGAGTCAATCCAGGATGCAGATCGGGCGGAGGCGAGAGTCACGCTGGGGAATGAGTGTGCCGCCAGTCTCCCTACCAGGGCCATCTGTCCCCTGCCAGGACACCAGCTATCACTCCTCCTCCCTGCCCCCTGGGCTGACAGTCTGAACCCCAGATTCCCCAGGGGTGCCCAAGCCAGACTGCTGGATTTGGCACCCCGAGGGACTCCCCAAAAACCACACTGTGGGAACGGGCTTCAGGCAGCATCAGCTGGACTTCTGCCCCACATCTGGGGCCTGGAGCCAGGCAGGGCGAACCAGAGGATAGGGAAGGGGGAAGGGTCGGCATATATAGCTAAGATGAATCTGAAGCATCTGCTCTGTTGACACTTTGCAAGGCCTCTCCTTTGTACCTTTGCTGACTCAAAAGACTCAAGTCTGCATCTGCTGAAGGGGGCTGGGGACAGTCCTGGAGCCTTGCGGTGGAGGCTTGCAGGCACCTGCTCTTCGATTCCAAAGGATAGTAGAGTCTGTAACTCCCTAGTGGAGAGAGATGAGACGGGTGGGGAGAAGGTCACCGAAGATCTTGACCCTAGAGTGGAGGCTGGAGATAGTTGGTGACCTGGACTCCCGGGACTGGAAGGAATTCGGACTCAGATTCTGAGTCTGCCAAAAGATTATGGGTTTTGCCATGCACTCCTGTGTCACAGGGAGGAGAGGAACTCTGAGTTCTTAGATGGAGGGAGGGAAACACAGGTCCAGAGATGCCTGCATCCTAGTGAGGGCAGCCAAGCAAGGTTAAGCTGGGGACCCCCGTGTCACCAGGAGCAGGAGCATAGTCTGCTGAGTCTGCTTCTCGCTGCCCTGCAGGTTCCTGGAGAAGCGGCAGGAAGGCGCGGAGACATTGGAGCTGAGCGCTGATGGGCGCCCAGTGACCACGCACACTCGGGACCCGCCTGTGGTGGACTGCACCTGCTTTGGCCTCCCTCGCCGCTATATTATAGCCATCATGAGCGGTCTGGGTTTCTGCATCAGCTTCGGTATCCGCTGCAACCTGGGCGTGGCCATAGTGTCCATGGTCAACAACAGCACGACCCACCGTGGGGGCCACGTGGTGGTGCAGGTAGATGCTCTGGCGAGCCTTGCTCACGCCCGCCCGTGGGCCAGGTCACACTCCTTTCCAGCTACAACCTTTGGCCCTGCCCACCTGTGCTTCCCTGCAGATCTGACCTCACTGCTTCTGGCTTCCTCAGCCCCGCCCAGATATACAGCCCCACCCCTTTTTCATCCCAGGTTATGAAATATCGACAGCAGCATTAGGGACCCTGCTCATGGCCCATTTTGGACCTTCATGGCCTTTCACTTACAGCTGTGCCCCATATTTGTGTTCCTGGGTCACACTTACATAATTTCACTCCTATCTCAAGCTTTTTTCCAAGTTCACCTCTGCCTATGCCCACCTGATTAGTTCTGGCCTACACCTAAAGCCTCGTCCAAACTCAGATTTATGCTGTTTTAACTTGGGTGTTATAAAAATCATGTCCCTGACAGGGAAAAGAAAAACAAATCTTGGTTTGGTCTAGGGCTTACCTGAAACCCTGTCCTCTGCTCCATTGTGGTCAAGAACACCCCTAATTTAGTTGCTTCTTGGCCCTGCCTAGATCCCACACAGGTCTGTCCACAAACAGGAGGCAGTCATCCCCACACTTGGGGTTATTCAGGGAGGGGATACTGAGGTAAGCAAGCAAGTAGATTCAGGCTTCTAGGCAGCAGCGCTTGTAGCTAAAGTGGTAGGGCAGGCCCTAGCAACATAGAAGGGTGGAGCTTCAGTGAGCTCTGATTGGCCGGTGTGGGCAGAGAGAGAGAGAGAGGGGGGGATCTTGTTGCTGATTGGCTGAGGTGCTAAGTCTGTGGGTGCTGATTGGTGGAGGGTAGAATCTGGAGGGCAGGTAGTTTGATGTGTATTTTGACCCACAGAAAGCCCAGTTCAACTGGGATCCAGAGACTGTCGGCCTCATACATGGCTCCTTTTTCTGGGGCTACATTGTCACTCAGATTCCTGGAGGATTTATCTGCCAAAAATTTGCAGCCAACAGGTACAGTGGAGTCTCAAGATGGTAGTAATTGCAGCTGTGTGTGGTGGAACTAGAGGGTGTGGCCTTGGGTTTGGCTCCGGGAAATTGGGAGGGTCCTTGTTTGAGGGAATATCTTAGAGGTGGCCTTGAGTTCTGTGAAACATAGGGCATGTTGTGGGCAGGAAGGACAAAATCCTAGAAACAGTGGGAAGGCTGGATGGCTAGGACCACATGGATAGCTCATTATATCTGGCTCATTATATCTTTTCCCACCATCTTTCTCAACAGGGTATTTGGCTTTGCCATTGTGGCTACCTCCACCCTAAACATGTTGATCCCCTCAGCAGCCCGTGTCCACTATGGCTGTGTCATCTTTGTGAGGATCCTGCAGGGATTGGTGGAGGTAAAGCCTGCCCCATAAGCCCTGCTCTCCTCTATGACCCCTCCTCTTCTTGTTGACCTCGGTGCTCCCTCCCTAGGGAGTCACATACCCTGCTTGCCACGGCATCTGGAGCAAATGGGCCCCTCCCTTAGAACGGAGTCGGCTGGCGACGACAGCCTTTTGCGGTGAGAGGAAAGGGCTGGGGACCAGCTCCTGTGTGAGGGGGGCTGAGCTGTGATCTCAGCTTAGGCGTGGCAGAGACTCTAGGGCTGGGGTCTACTCTCCTGGATCTAGAGGAGACAGGTCTGATCTCTATTCTCATTGTCGCCTCAGGTTCCTATGCCGGGGCAGTGGTTGCCATGCCCCTCGCTGGGGTCCTGGTGCAGTATTCAGGATGGAGTTCTGTCTTCTATGTCTATGGTGAGGAATGCAGATACATAGTCCTGGGTGGCACTAAGGTTAAGCAAATCTGTATGTCACCCTACTCCCATCTTCCTCCTGCTGCCCTCAGGCAGCTTCGGGATCTTCTGGTACCTGTTCTGGCTGCTCGTCTCCTACGAGTCACCCGCACTGCACCCGAGTATCTCCGAAGAGGAGCGCAAATACATTGAGGATACCATCGGAGAGAGCGCCAAGCTCATGAACCCTGTCACGGTTGGTCGGTTGGGGCAGGACTTGGCAGGGAGGAGAGGGGTGTGCAGGCTCAAACCGGTGCAGAAACTCAAGAGGCGACAGGACCGCCAAGCAAAAGGCGCGTGGGGGGAGCAAATGGGGTGTGGTGAAGAATCCCAGCTACTTCAGGGGCTGAGGCAGGAGGACAGCAAGTTTGAGGTCAGTCTAGCCAATTTAGTGAAGCTTTGTTTCAGAACTGAAAAGTAGGTTAGAGGTTTAGCTCAGTGGTATATAATTTGCGCAGAATCCCCTAGTGAGGGGCTGTCGATGTGGCATAATGATAGTCTTGCCTAGCATGCATGATGCCTTGGCTTCTATTCCCACTATGAAAGAAAGAAAAGAAAGGAAGGAAGGAAGGAAGGATAGCTGGGCTAGATTCCATATTAGGCAGGATATTAGGAATGTCAGGTACAAGGTAGCTTGATTTAGAGCCACCCATAAAGCCTGGTTAAAAACAGCAGAGGGGGATTAGAGTGAGATTTTGCTAGATATTTCTGTGGGTATGGCTAGACCTTGGGTAGTGATTGAATAGACATTTCACTGGGCTCACCATTTATGGGTTTTCATGGAAATCAATATCTGAAACCTGAGGAACCTCTGGGGAGTCAGGACCCATCCATCCTTCATCCTTACAATGAAACCTTAAAGCTGGATTTTTAGAATTCCTAAGTCCTCAGAAGAAAGCATGTGGTCTATGCTAGAGGGTTCAGTGAGCCATCATGGATTCTTGAAGGGACACAAAGTTCTCAAGTCCTGGTATCTGTCTTAGCATGATCTGCTCTTCTCTTCTCTCCCTTCCCACCACAGAAGTTTAACACACCCTGGAGGCGCTTCTTCACGTCCATGCCAGTCTACGCCATCATCGTGGCCAACTTTTGCCGAAGCTGGACCTTCTACCTGCTCCTCATCTCCCAGCCCGCCTACTTTGAAGAAGTATTCGGCTTTGAGATCAGCAAGGTGTGATGCAGGAATAGGGGACTCGGTGGGGGTGAGGGAGAAGGTGCCTGCTGTCCCTAGGCAGGGATGGAGGAGGGAGTGGCTGCCCATTCACCTGCTCTCACAGGTGGGCCTGGTGTCGGCACTGCCTCACCTCGTCATGACCATCATCGTACCCATCGGAGGCCAGATCGCTGACTTTCTGCGCAGTCGCCATATTATGTCCACCACCAATGTGCGAAAGTTGATGAACTGCGGAGGTGAGTGGGCGGGGCCCAGGTGGAGCAGATTACAAAGGGGCGGGTCTGATGGATGGGGCGGAGGCGGAGTCAAGGGAATGGGTGACTAGACATAAACTGAGTGAGTAAGCGTAGTGTGCAGCAGTTTCATGAAGTCAGGTTTGGAGGCCCCCACGTGGAAGGTGAGGCAGACAAGTACGGACCCGGGGGCTGTAGAGAAGACACCGAACTTGAAGGGTGGGACCTTCACGGGGCTAACTGGAACCAGACTTGGAACAGCAGTCTGTGAGTGACCAACAAGAGTGGCTGAGAGTGGGGAATCAGGAGAGATGGAGTCAGGAGTGGGGTCTTGGCTTCCTTACGTGATAGGGTTTTGAAGGTCCAGAGTTGGGGTACTGAGTCTTAGCGAGTGCAGCCTGGTTAGAAGGTGGGATCACAGTGGGCCCTTTTGAAGCAGAGCAGCCAAAGGGTGTGGATTGGATTGGGTCTTGGGGAAACAGGACCCGCTCTGGTTTGGTGAAACTAGGGTCAGGTTGGCTGCGGGTCAGGGGTGGTCAGAAGGGGTCAATGGAAGGGAGCAGGGGTGAGATCAAGGCTGTGAATAAGGGGCAGGGGCTAATGGGTTCACAACGGGCACTTGGGAGACATGGCCCTCCTCAGGTTTCGGAATGGAAGCCACACTGCTGCTGGTGGTCGGATACTCACACTCCAAGGGTGTGGCCATCTCCTTCCTGGTCCTGGCTGTGGGCTTCAGCGGCTTTGCCATCTCTGGTGAGAGCCCAGATGGGCAGCTTGGGGTACTGGAGTCAGCTAGGGCCCTAAAATGAGCTTCTAGGGAACTAGAGAGATGTCTTAGCAGTTACAAACATTGGCCTCTCTTAGAAAGGGACCTGAATTCGGTGCCCAGCACCCACTCTACTGCCAGTAACTCCAGCTCTCGGGGATCAGGTGCCCTCTTCTGGACTCTATGGGCACTGCACTCACATGTGCATACACCAGTAGTAAATATAAAAATTTGAAAATAATGAGTGCTTCAGAAGAGCAGGGGATGGGTGGGTGTGGCACTGTTGTGAGTTATGTGAGTAGGTGACTTGGTGTGACATCTGCTGACTTGATACTCCACCAGGGTTCAATGTGAACCATTTGGACATCGCCCCTCGATACGCCAGCATCTTGATGGGCATCTCCAATGGTGTGGGCACACTGTCTGGGATGGTGTGCCCCATCATCGTGGGCGCAATGACCAAGCATAAGGTTAGCACAGCCCTCCCAATGAATGCCTGGACCTTCTAGATACCCAAAGTTGTTCCTCCTCTTCCTTTCTTCTCTCTCTCTCTTCAAGACAGGGTTTCTCTGTGTAACTTTCTATGGCTATCCTAGACTCACTTTGTAGACTAGGCTAGCCTTGAACTCAAAGATATTCCCCTGCCTCTGCCTCCCAAGTTCTGGTTTTAAAGGCAAGTGCCATCACACCAGGAAATTACAGACAGCTGTGAATTGCCATGTGCGTGCTGGGATTTGAACCCGGGTCCTTTGCAAGAGCAGCCAGTGCTCTTAACCACTGACCCATCTCTCCATACTCTCCATTCCCCTCCCCCTTTCCCCTTTCAAGACAGGGTTTCTCTGTGTAGCACTAGCTGTCCTGGAACTCACTCTGTAGAACAGGCTGGCCTGGAACTCAGAGATTTTCATATATCTTTTAGAAAATCTATTTTTATTAATTTAATGTTTTTATTAACTTAATGTGTGTTGAGCTAATCTGTGCCATGGAATGTGTGTAGAGGTCAGGGGACAACTGTTGGCTTCCTCCTTCCATCATGTGGATCCTAGGTAGAACTCAGGTCGCCGGCAGCACCTCTGTGGGCTGAGTCATTTCACTAACTCTATTTTTTTTTCTTTTTGGTCAAAGTCTCACTGTGTAGACCAGGCTGGCCCAGAACTCACGGAGATCACCTGCCTCTGCCTCCCGAGTGCCCAATGAAAAGTGTGCACCACCACATCTGGTGTCCTATTAGTTTTAATTGTGTGTGTGTGTGTGTGTACTGAGCCCACAGGGGCCAGAGGGTATCCGATTCCTTGGAGTTTCAGGCCACTGTGAGCTGCCTGATGTGGATGCTGGGAACTGAACTTGGGTCTTCTTCACAAACAATAAGACCTCCTAACCGCTTAACCATCTTTTCAGCCCCTAATATATGTATTTTTCGAAGACAGAATCTCCTGTAGCCCATGCTGGCCATCCTCCTATGTCACCCTGCAGAGTCCCTGAGATGAGAGCTGTGCACCCCTCCCCCTTTTGACCTTCTGCCTTGTCTGCCCCCCCAGACTCGGGAGGAGTGGCAGTACGTGTTCCTCATAGCCTCTCTGGTGCACTATGGGGGTGTCATCTTCTATGGGGTCTTTGCTTCGGGAGAGAAGCAGCCGTGGGCAGAGCCGGAGGAGATGAGCGAGGAGAAGTGCGGCTTTGTTGGCCACGACCAGCTGGCTGGCAGTGATGAAAGTGAATTGGAAGATGAGGCTGAGCCCCCGGGGGCACCCCCTGCGCCTCCTCCTTCCTACGGGGCCACGCACAGCACAGTGCAGCCTCCGAGGCCCCCACCCCCCTGTCCGGGACTACTGATCGTGTGCCTCCCACTGACTGGCAGTTTCCAGGACCTCTAGCCTGAGCGGCAGCGTGGAGCAACCGCGTTCCCCTCCTGCCTGGGGCTGAGGATGCAAGTCCTCCCTCGTTCCCGGGCCGTCCATCCAGCCCTTCCCTTCTCAACTGCCTCTCGCGGGGGTGAAGCTGCACACTAGCAGTTTCAAAGATACCCAAACACCCCTGAAAGTTTTTCTCCGCTTGTTCTGCCTGTGTGGTTTAAATCTCTCCTTTCAGGGCTTTATTTGGATGGACGGTTCAACCTCTTTCTCTCTTGTGGTTTTGAGGTTTCACCCCTTTTCCTAGGACCCCAGGGATTCTCGGGCTACCCCGAGATTATTCAGGTGGTCCCCAACGCAGAAAAATTCACGGTCGTCCTCTATTGTCCCAGGGCTCGTCTAACCATTCTGCATTTCCTGAGTTGGCTAACCATCAACCCGCCGGTCCCAGGACTGATTCTCACCAGCGTTTCCGAGGGGAAATGGCGGTTTCAAGTCTCCCCACTCCTTTCTTCCCTCCTCCCCTCACCAGCACACTTTGCCGGGCCTTGTCCTTGTTCTCATCTTAGTACAGTGTCCAGGGCAATGGCCGAAACGGCTCTGCTCACCCTGTGCTCTTTTTCTGACTCAGTTTTCAGGTGTAAGCTCAAGGCTATTGATTCAGCGGCTCGGCTCCGTGCCGCCTCCTCTTCCCCCACCTTAAGATCCTTGCACTTTATTCTCCTGGGTGGCTTCAGACTGCCCTCAGTTTCTCAGTGGCCATTTGTTGTGTCCCTCAGGGGCTAAATGACTACAGATCTGGGGTGCTTCCCCTCACAGACACCCCTCTTTCAACGTAGAAGTCTGGGGAAGGTACGTGAGAGAAATTACAGAATCCCAGGAAAGGGAGCGGGGCTGGGAGAAGAGGGTTGTTCCTGGGGCAGGGTCGTGTCCTGGTGTCTGTCTCTGTGACCGTAAATCCTGCCCTGCCCCACCCCACTCCCAATAAACGCTTTGTGTACAGATTAGGTTGTCACCTGATGTGGGTCCTAAGAGTGGAGAAACCGGTGCAGACCCAGCCCTCCTCCCCCAGGCCCCCAGGCCCCCTTGCTTTAGGCTGCAGCCCGCCCTCCGCCTCTGCCCCACGGAACCTCCGTTTCTCCACCCGCAGTCCAGTCCTCTCGGGCCCACCTCCCTCCGCTCCTCCGCCGAGCACTCGGGTGCTGACTCTAGCGGGCCAGGCCGTTTATTGGGAAGCTCTGCGCAGCTCTGGGGCGCCTCTTCTAGGCGTTCAAGCTGGGTCGGGCCTGCGGTGCGGTCCTCAGACGAAGTTGGGGGACAGCGCGGCGGGCGACAGGGCTTCTAGGCGCTGCGGCCCGCGGGGCGGAGGGGGCAGCTTGGGCGGCAGCGGGGGCGTGGGAGGTGGTTGCTGCGTGGCGATGTGGGAGGGCACCCACGCATCGGGGGCATAGAAGTAGAGATCCAGCGGGTCCTTCGGGGCATCCAGGTGCAATACTGCAAGGGCGAGGGTGGCGTCAGGCGACTGGCCGATGGGGGCAGAGGCGCACACGCGTCTAATGTCAGCGAGGGGGTGGCCCTGAACCGGGTAGGGCTTGAAGGAGCTGAGGACGTTTCTGGGGGGTTCAAAGAATGTGTGTGCCTGTGTGTTGCGAGTCTGAGCCACATAGTGAGATCCTACCTCAGAGGTGGGAGTGGGAAGAGAGAGAGGAATAATCTCAGATGTAAGGGGCTGCGGACAGGGGACTGTGCTCTTTAGAAGGGTATCCTAAGCCCCCTGTAAGGCCTGGATAAGGTCTTTCTAGGGTGAACACTCACCTGGTTCATCGCTGCTGTCCTGGAGCCGGTGGTGTGCAAAGGACCTGTGTCTGGAGGCCCGGCGGTAGAGGCACCACAGCAGGAGGAGGACGCCAATCAGCATCCCGGTACCCGCGAAGAACAGGCACAGGGCCCCACCGATGGAGCCTCGAGGGCGGCTGACCAGAGTCACCCCTGAGGGATGACACAGCCATCTAAGCTGAGGGCTTCCTCCCTCAGATCCTAGGATCCAGACCTAAATCTCTTCTCTCAGATCTAGAAGTTCCAGACCCAATCCCCCTCCCTCAGACCCAGGCCTCTTTCCTCAGACCCACCAGCCCTCCTCCCTCAGACCCAGGAGTTCCAGACCTAAGTCTCTCTTTTAGACCCAGGGCTCCACACCCAGCCTTCTTTCCTCAGACCCATGGCTGCAGGCCCAGCCCCCCTCTTTGAGATGCATAGGCAGACTCCTCACCAGTCTCCTTCACTCGTTCCACCAAGATGATAGTATTGACTGTCTCTCCTCGGCTGTGTCTCTGAGGGGCCTGAGGCACGGCAGGGGCTCCCTGATTAAGGTGTTCTGGAGGAGCAGGGGGCCCTGCAATCCGTGCGGAGGGAGGAGGGATATCTGGCCCTTTAGAGCCTGAGTTCTTGGGTACATTCGGCTCTTTGGTCCCTAGGAAATCTGAGGTGGACAGGCCAGTGGTGGCAACTTGGGTGGCTGCAGGGGCTTCTGGGCTGGGACTCAAGCCCGACTCACTGGGAGTGGTGGCTCCCTCCCTGAAGGTTGTTGTTGGTTGGGTGGGAAGACTAGAGGTGATTTCCAAGTCAGAGGTCATAGCCAACTCTGTCGAATTTTGGTTGGGGGTTGTGAGGAATTGTGTTTGGGGGATGTCAGTGGGATTGGAGTTGAGGGTAACAAGAAATGCTGACTGTGGAGGTTCTGTAGGGTCAGGGTGGGTGGGTGGTAGTGCAGGATTTAGGTCTCTAGTGGAGCCAGGGTCATAGGTCTCCAGGGATTTGGAGCCGAGGACTTGGGTTGGACTAGGACTTGATATCTTAGGCCTTTCACCAGGTGAGAGTTTGGAGGTATCTCCTTTGGGGACTTCAAGGGACTCATGGTCTGTAGTTGGTGTGAGGTCAATGTGTACTATCTCAGGAGAGTCTGGGAGTGAAACTTTGGAGGGACTAGGTTTTGGGGTTTCAGGAGGTCCAGAGTGGGAAATTCCAGTCAGGTCAGGCTTGGGGGTCTCAGAAGATTCTGGGACTGTTTGCATTTGTGAGGTATCCTGGGATTCTGTTACTGAGGTTGTGAGCTGGTCAGGCATGGGAGTCTCTGGAGAATTTGAGAAGTTGGGGCTGGGGGTCTCACTTAAATTTTTTATGGAGATGTGAGGGGAAACTGAGGGTGGTGTCTTAGAGAGCTGAGGAGGAATGGTTGCAGGGTTTCCTGGGGTAGGCTCATCTCCAGTAAAATCTTCTAGAGCACCAATGGGCATCCCAGAGGGCTGGACCATCCCCAAGGGATCAGAGCCCACAGGCAGAAAGGCTGGGGGAGCTGCCCTGGAACTCTGAGCATTGAAGAAAAAGAGGAGGAAGAAGAAGATGGGGCTGAAGGGCCACATGATTCTGAGAAGCTTGTAGCTGTGGAAGGAGTAGGTAGGAACCGTTAAGGTCAAAGCACCCTGGAGCCACACCCACTCCCAGAGGCCATGCCCACTGGTTTCCAGAAGGAACCCTGTCCAGGGACACAGGCAAAAGCCAATTGCAACTCCCCGGAGGCTGTGGGGTGGTAACTAGTCACCAAGGATACAGGAGTTCAGGGAATCTTGGGAGTGGTAGTGTGCTTCCCAGTGGGGTCTCTGAAAAACTGAGACATAATGACACCTTTCCAAGATCCCACAAATGCTAGACTCCACCTTCAGAGGGTGTCAGATGGCCAAGGGGACATGGGATGACCTTCTCCCAGGGATCTTAAGAGGGCAGGACAGCACAGACTTTAACACTAGAGAAGGATGAGAACGAAGAGCAAGGACCCAAGCTGAGTCAGAGGGAGGAGGAAGACTCCATGGTCTTGAGAAGGAAGCTGCTGGGCTCTGAGTCCCACAGACTGGAAGACAAAGGGTCTATGTCTTTGGTTCTGGCCAGAAATTCAGAACTTAGAGATTCTGAATATTGGAACCTAGAATGGGGACTTAAGAGCTACAAGAGAGAAAGGACTGGGGATCATTGGACAATGGGTTAGATGATGTCGGGACCTCAGAGTTCCAGATGTGTTGACTCCTTGGTCTGATGGGAATGGAGACAGGACAGTAAGCTCAGTCCCCTGTTTATAGAGGATGGAGCTAGGGGTCCAGGAACTTCCATGGTGGGTTGGAGATGGAAGCATGAACTTGGGTGGGGCAGGGTCACTTGGGGTCATGGGGTCTCTTACCTGTTCAGTGGTGTTCAAGACAACAGATGATCAGCGCTGGTCAGACAGGCAGGGAGTGGTGTCGAATGGCGCTGAAAGGGGCAGGCACTAGGGTCCCAGAGGCACTCAGATGACAGGTGACGCACCTGACTCCCTCCCTGGGGAATCCTGAGAGCCTAGCAACAAGCTGAGATTCTTAAAGAAACAGAGACATAGGTCCTCATCCCTAGGGTAGAGAGGAAGTTAAATTAGGGTTTAACCAAGCTCTGTTCCCTTGAAGCCAAGATGTGGCCAGGTGTGATAGTACAAACCTGTGATCCCTGCTCTTGAAAGGCTAAAGGAGAAGGACTATGAGTTCAAAGTCAGCTTGGGTGACATACTGAGACCCAGGCTAGCCTGGGCTACAGCAACTCTACCACACAAATAACACCCAATCAAGCAAACATACACAAAAACACCCTCCAAAGCTACCAACCCAACAGATACAAAACAAATTACATATATATATATATATATATAAGATAGTTTTGGTCCCAGCTGGGTGGTGGTGGCGCACACCTTTAATCTCAGCACTAGGGAGGCAAAGGCAGATGGATCTCTGTAAGTCTGAGGCCAGCCTGCCCTACAGAGTGAGCTCTAGAACAGTTAGGGCTACACAGAGAAACCCTGTCTCAGAAAATTAAAAATAAATTGTGAGTCCTAGGCTCTCTCCCATTCCTCCCACCAAATCGAAGGATCTAAATCACTGGTACCTTTCTACTATAATCCCACTAGGCTTCTTCCCTCCAGACTGAAGAACTCAGGCTTCCAGATGTCCCCCTTGCCAGAATGCAGGAGTCTGGGGCCCTGTCTTGACCACCTTGAGGTTTGGGATTCCAAGTTTGGCCCCCTCCTCTCTGTGGAGGTAGGAGTCCCGCCCCGTCCATCTCCTTTGCCCATGATATAAGAGGAGGGTGTCCCTCTTTATTCCTCCCTCCTCTTTGAGACAGTCAAATTATGTAGCATACACAGGCCTCAATTTTGCAGTGAACCTCCTGTTTCTGCCTCCTGAGTGCTGGGATGACAGGTGTCCTGCACCGTGGGGTGGCCTTGGGTGCCCCCTTTAAACATTATTAGGTATGGAGGATTGGGTCTTATCTCCACCACACCCCAGTGTCCCTTGTGGGGGGGGGGACGCCCAGGGCCTCCTGTGTCCCACTTCGAGGTGGTGACTTCACCTGATTGCACACTGCCACCACTTCTCTCCCCCTCCTGGCTCTCTGCTGGGCCTGCCTGTCCTTCCCACAGCCACTTTTCTCAGCCTTCCTCTCCCTTCATTTCCAGAGCCCTTAGCCTTCCTCTCATGTTATTCCCTTCCTAGGCACCCAGTCTTTGTCCTTCTGTCTGGAGGTTATCCCTTCCCTCTATCTCTTTCTCCTCTTGGATCCCTCTGCTGTCCTCCCTGCCTCTCTCTGTGTCCCCGACTTGTGCTCTGATGGTCCCTCTCTGCAGTCTCTATTTTTATCCTTCTGACACACCCCTTGTGTCCATCTCTCTGCTCTCCCCTCTTCAGTACAGCTCCGGGTCCCAATTAGTTGGTGGCGGCCACAGCAGCGCAGGGCCCCACCAGGCTTCTCATTACTGCTGGCGGCTCCTAATGAGCGCGGGGTGTTGTGACCCCTCGCCCCCAGCGCGGCCTGCGTCACTGCCGCCGCGGGGGCTGTGCGGGTATATAAGGGGGGCCATGAGCATCGCTGCCCGAGCCCACTGCACGGTAAGGGTCCTTACGCGAGGCTGGTAGGGGGGTTGGACGGTGGGCTCCCGGTTCGGGTAGTGACATTGAGATCCTGTCCCCTGTGTCCACAAGTGATGGAGACCTGCCAAGTGTCCAGGAGCCCCCGAGAGCGGCTGCTGCTGCTGTTGCTGCTGCTACTGCTTGTGCCTTGGGGCACTGGCCCTGCCTCAGGTGTTGCCTTGCCCCTCGCTGGGGTGTTCAGGTAGGTGTGAGGTCTCAGATACCCAGGGTAGGGAGGAGACACCCCAAGGGGAGGCGAGATACCGCGCGGGGTGTGGGCAGGTGCTTGGCGTTAGACTGCAGGAGGGACCCGCGGCGGCTCGTGAGGCCTGGCACGCAGTCACCGCATCTCTCTCTTCCCGCAGCCTTCGCTCCCCAGGCCGGGCCTGGGCGGACTTGGGTACCCCCCTGTCTCGCCGCAGCCTGGCGCTAGCGGACGACGTGGCCTTTCGGGAGCGCGCGCGCCTGCTGGCCGCCCTGGAGCGCCGCCGCTGGCTGGACTCTTACATGCAGAAACTGTTGCTACTGGACGCGCCCTGAACCCAATAAAGAGCCTGCCGCGCCGCGCCCGCGCCTCCTTGCTGCGCCGCCCTCGCGTGGGTGTGTGGGGAGGGCCCAGCGGAGGCGCACTGCCTCACTGCAGCTCATCCCCTCCGCGTCCTCGCTGGTCTCCGCCGCTTCCGGGGTCCGTCTCGGGGTGTCTGTCCGGATCTCCTCGCCGCTCAGCTCTCCTTTAGTCACAGTGGCGGGGCCGCTGATCCAGCTCTGTGACGGGTGGGGTTTTCCTTTTTTTTTTTTTAATTTTCCGAGACAGGATTTCTCTGTGTAGTTCTGTCTTGGAACTCGCTCGTTAGACCAGGCTGGCCTGGAACTCACAGAGATCCACCTGCATCTGCCTCCCGAGTGCCGGGATTAGAGGTGAGCGCCACCACGCCCTGCTGTGTCCAGGTTTCTTAACCTTTCTGAGCCTTGTGATTATCTGCCTCCCGGACTCCAGGAGCTCGGAGACGAGCTCGAGCGCGGCCGCAGGTGCGTGAACCGGCAACTATTCGGAGCCCCGGACTCCCGGAGGCCCCGCCCCCACCGGCACCTGTGGAGTCTGAGAGCCCGCGAGGCGAGCGGACCGCGCCCTGATTGGTCTGCAGAGGAGGGTGGGGTCGGGGAGGTGGCTCTTATAAATTTGCATTTTCTGGAGGCGGACCGAGTCCTTATTGGCCTTTACGATGTGAGGGCGGAGCTTGCTTCGTGCAGCTCTTAAACCGGGGCTACAGCGCAGAAGCGGTTAGCAGGCGGCGCCTTTAGCAGCCCAGGCTTCCGCCAGGCAGTACCTCACGCCCGGAAATCCCGAGTTTTGACGACTGTCTCCAACGAACCACACCAGTCCGCTTCGCCTTAGCGCTCAGGGTGCGGCCTAAGTGTTCACTTTTCTCCAAACCCCTCCTGACCACCTCCTTCAGTTCAAGCCTGCCCTCCGCTCGCCCGTACACTGCCTCTCAAAACTGAACGCAGGAGGCACCTACTTGGACAGAGTTCTCTAAACAGCGCCGAGTCCAGACAGAGAATATTGTGCTCGCACGCACGTGGGAGTGGTGGGATGTTCTCAGGCTGCACCCCCGCCCCGCTCCTGTCTTTGCTTTAAGCTCCTCGCCTTGTGAAGCACGGAGCCAGTGTTGATGAGGGGACAACTCTGAGGGAAGGCAAGGGTGCAGCAAGCTCCTGGTGCGGAGCGCTTATGGCCCAGAGCCCCCTTCGAAGCAGCCTGGCAATTCGAGAGCTCAGAGGTTGCCAGCCGTGTTTTGTGGAGTTGCCACCGAGGCCTCTCGCTTGCCTGTCCAGACACACCCTGACTACAGGCCAACTCTGCTCCCCTGCAGCAGAGTCTGCCACACAGACACAACTCAGGGACATCGAGCTTTCCTCAACCCCCTGCACTGTGATGACTCTACAGTAGCAGCCCCTGAAGCAGGAGAGGAGGATGGAGAAAGCCTAGGGCCTTGGGTCCTCTCTTGACTCAGCTGAGGCCCAGTTGCCCTCTTCCCCCAAATGTGTTTGCTGAGGAAATCATCCTATGCTGAAGTGGTTACTGTGTGATTTGCTATTGTTAAGAAACAGGAGAAAGCCAGGAGAGGTCATGGTCACATAAAACAACTTCGGGATGTGGACCCCATGTCCTGACTCTGTGTCAGTGACAGCAGGAGGCAGTGGTGGCTTGGGGTAGGCTGTCTCACACCGGTGGGGGCTGGAGGTAGTAGAGCTGCAGGTGCGGCCAGGTGGGCAGTGGGGACTGGCTGAGCAGCAGGATGGACAGCAGCAGCAGCAGCAGCAGCAAGCCCACGATGGGTGTGGGGATCAGTGGGTGCTGGCTGATTCTGGAGGGGAGGCAGGAGAGGCTGAAGGTGGCCCCATCAAGATTGGTCTCACCAACGTGTGGCACCCCCAATGGCTTCTGGAGACACCTAAAGGGCACACCTGATCCCTGGGGAGTGCTGGTGGTGAAGACAGTGCTGGGTCTGAGACCTCCTGACTGGCACCATCTCTCTCACCACAGGCATGAGGGCTTGTTGCACCTCTGGCACGATTTGGCAACTGGAAGACAGATGGGAAGGGCATTATTGTTAGGCTTGATCTGTCCTGAGTCCCTTTCCAGTTCCCATGTGTCCCTTTACCTCTCAGAAGAGCTTCCTGGGGAGGGTTCATGGTGAAGGGTTCCCAGAGGGCTGGAGGTATCAGCCTGGGTGGAGAAAGGACAGGACACACCCACTCACAGAGTCCTTGGTCAGCACCCTGGATGCATACTACACACAAGGCCACATGTCCCTGGTCAGGGATGATAAGGGTCTTCCCTTCACAGGTCTGACTGAATCTGAGTGAATGGGGAAAGAGGGTGGGGCTAGAACAGTGCCTACAAAGTAGTCAATAACGGTAGGAGCTTTTGGCACTTCTCTCTCCCCTCCTATCTGATTTCTAAATTCCTACCCCCAAGGTGGGGTTACAGGTGCCTGTCCCTGTGCTGGGCACACATGCCGTGGCTGAGCTGTCTCCCAGGGCCAGCCAATTCCTGAAGGCTCTGCCAGCCTGTGGCCATCTTCCTGTCTCTCTGGAAGGGGCACCTGTCTGTCAGTCAGGGGCTTCCTATGCACACAGCTGCTCCAAATACAATGACCAGCAATGAAAATCAACTAGTATGCCCCTCCCAACTATGTCTTGCACCCACATTGCCTGGACCTGAACTGAGAGCAGACGAGCTGGGTTTCCCCAATGAAGGGCCTGAGAGTCACAGGGCAGGTGAGGGCTCCAGAGCCTGCCCTACATTCCTCAGTAGACCCTGGACTCATGTCTCATCAAGTCCCTTTACCTTCCCTTAACAAGAGCTGGGCTGAGACCTCCATCTTGAGCCACAGAGAAGGGTGGAGGAACCCAGACCTAAGCAGTATGAGCAGATCATGGAGACCACCAGTTCCTTGTTGAGTGGGAGTGTGTGGGAGTCTGTGACAGTTGGGCTGTCTCTCCTCTCCTCTCCCTGCCCTCACTAACAGCCCTGTTATCTCCTAACAAAATGATTTTTCTATCTGTTCCGGAGGAGTTCAAGCTGTGGGGAAGAGCTGGGATTAGTTCCTCAGCTTCTGAGGATAGGAAGGATACTAGGGATTGCCTACCGGAACCCAGTTCTCCTCTTCTTCTTCCTCCTCCTCCTCTTTTTCTTCCTCTGTTCTGGACAACCTATAGCAAACAAAGTCACTGGACACCCCAACTCCCTAGTTCTCTTTTCCCACTCGACCTCAGGATCTGATGACAGCTTCTGTGTATGCTTTTCAGAGATTAAGGAAAAAAATAGGATCTTGGAGTTTGTGACTCCCAAAAGGCTCAGAAGCCCTTGACCTAGGCCTCCCTAGTTATCCCCTTCCAGCTGATCCCCAGGCAGAACCAAGGCTCTCTGCTTCATTTCCACACCAGATACCCCAGGGTATGTGAACTCTGGTACCCATTTTTCAGCCTTGGCCTTTTGAGTCTTTTTAGAATCTGGGTATCCAGCTCCCGTCTCAGTCCTGGAACCTCACTATTTGGGCTCTCCCATGTCCAAATCACTTCTCTGGGTGTGACAACACCCCCCACCCCAAGCCTATGCTTCAGGGACACAGCTTCAGAGGCTGGCGGCTCCACAGGGACCCAAGTGTCTGGACACCAGCCTCTGCCTCACTGAGTCAGGGATCTAACCCTGCAGCTGCCATCAAGCCAGCAACCTCAGGTGCAGCTGCCCCAGCCCAGTCCCACTATTCACTGCTGTGTGATTCCCTGAAATATTCTTGTGGGTTGCAGGCTGCCAATCCAGCCTGGTCCTGGGAGTGCCTCCCTGGGCCCTGAAAGCCTCCCTGGGGTCCAGGTATCCATCCCCTCTTGAAATTGGCAGGGTCAGGATGTGCCCAGGGTTCTGAGGCAGCCACAGATTGAGGAATGGAAGAAGGGTATGTGATTCCCTTGAGGTCAGGCCCCAGCCCCATCCCATCTTGGGCCCCAGTGTTTGTCACCCCCAAGCCCTCTGCTTGTTGGTAGCAGTCTCACTAAGTCCCTTCTTCCCTCCATCCTGATGACGTAGGAGGAGGTCACACTGCTCAGAGCCCCGAGCCAGCCCAATCTCAGCTCTGCCCAGACAAGTCCAATTAGAGGCTGTGTAGGGGCCTCATTAGCTGTAGCGGCAAGAGTCTGGAGGAGGGGAGCACCACAGGAAGCTGAGGGCGCTGTGACCAGACATCCAGGACTTTCCAGCCTTACTCAAAGTCTGAGTAAGGCCTCAGAACACACCCCCACAGCGCTGGACTCCCAGGAGCCATGGAGGCTCACATCAGCCCTCAGGGTATCGGTGCCTAAGATTGGAGCCTGCAGGATCTTCCATGGCTGGGAGCTCAAGGCCCTGTCAGCCTTTTTCCTGCACCTCTGGCTCCCTAAAGGGTGACAACTGCCAATCCAGCCTGGTCTTGGGAGTGCCTCCCTGGGCCCTGAAAGCCTCCCTGGAGTCCAGGTATCCATCCCCTCTTGAAATTAGCAGGGTCAGGATGTGTCCAGGGTTCTGAGGCAACCACAGATTGAGGAATGGAGGAAGGGTATGTGATTCTTGCAGTCCCTACCCTCTAACAACCAGAACCCACATCACTGGCAGAGGGAGGCCTGTCAACCTGTTCCTTACCTCAAAAATGGTGTTCTGTTCCCTTCTAGAGCATGCACTGGATCTCTCTGGAAATTTCTCTGCAGAACATCAAGGTTTGGTCTCAACTCTTCACACCAAAACCTGTCTCTGGGCTTCTGAGCCAGCTCCAGCAAGGCACCCTCCACCTGCAGTCCAGACTGATGTGGATGGCCCCAGGAAGAGCTGAATATGCCATGAACACTGATGACTCTACCCAACTCCTGAGGCCTAGAGGTCACTGTCTCCAGGACAGGGCGCAGTACTTTCTCCCTTATCCCCTCTGGGGGTCTCTGGATGTCCCCTGCTCCTATGCAGGGCCCAGAGCCCAGGGCATTCTCCAGAGGTGTCTCCTTTGTGCCTGTGACCTCAGGTGCCAACTCCTCTAACCTGATACTTTTCGTTACTGTTATTTGTTTTGAGACAGTCTCTCTTATAGCCCAAGCTACTGTGAACTCAGTATGTCAAAGAGGATGAAGATGACCTTGAACTCCTGAGCTGGGATACAGCTGTGTGCCCACCTTGCCCACATTTTCTTTTCTTTTCTTTTTTTTTTTTTTTGAGATAAGAGTCTAACAGTAGCTCAGGCTGGCCTCAAACTCAGGGCAAAGCCTCCTGCTTCACTATTCCCAGTTCTGGAATTGCAGTGTGAGTCACCACATTCCATTCCTAATAATCAGTGACCTCCAGGCTTGTGTACCCAGCTAGCTCTGGGAGTCCCTGATGTCCTACAAGATGTCACCTCACCGATAAACATAACATCTTCCCCCACCTCTCTTCTCAGCACTGCCCTCCTGCCCTGTCCCTACCCTGCCCATCCTGGCTCACAGCCCAAGACAGGCACAGTCTCCTTTGCCTAGTCACTATGCATCTCAAGATCACTGCGTGGTTTTATGTCCCCAAGCTTCTCTGGTCCTAAGACAAGGTCAATTTCCCTTTGCTGTCTCCCACCTGAAACAGATGTTCCCAATGGGTGGCCCATTTGGGGTTCACTTCTGTCTTAGGTGACTCAGCTATGTACAGGGCAAGCACAGGTACAAAGAGGCTTCTGCTCCAGCATAGTTCAGACCTTGGGCTCCACCCTCAGGGAAAGGAATCTCATGAATTTACTAATCTGCCAAGTTGCCTTTCTGCTAGCCCACCCTCACCCCTTTCTTTTTTGAGACAGGGTCTCTGTGCAGCTCAGATTGATTTCACAGCTAAGCTTTTCTTCCTTTTTTTTTTGTTTCTCTTTTAAAAGATTTGTTTATTTATTTTATGTATATGAGTGCTCTGTTTTCATGCACACCAGAAGAGGGAATTAGATTCTGTTACAGATGGTTGTGAGCCACCATGTAGTTGCTGGGAATTGAACTCAGGACCTCTGGAAGAACAGTCAGTACATTTAACCTCTGAGCCATCTCCACAGCCCGTTTGTTTTGTTTTTCAAGACTATATAGCCCTGACTATTCTGTATCTTGCTCTGTAGACCAAGCTGACCAAACTCACAGAGATCCGCCTGCCTCTGCCTCCCAAGTGCTGGGATTAAAGGTGTGCGCCACCATGCCCGGCTCTGATAGGGTTTTCTAAGGGCAGCTTGAGTTTGCCTGTCCTTTGAGGGCAGAGGTATGTTTGCTGGGGCTGGACATGCAGCAGGCTCTCTACAAGCTCAGTGAGTAGATGACACAGCAAACGGACAGAGAGGGTTGGCGGGATCCTCAGGGCCTCCTGGGGGCCCTGGACTCCTGTACCTCAGAGCCCCTCTCTGCTCACCTGTCCTCTAGCAGGGTCCTCAGAGGGAAACTCCGCCTCCTCCCACTGCCACATGCCACACACAGGGCTGGAGAGGCAAGCACCTACTGCATTCTGCTCCTGGAAGGAGAAGCTGGCTGTATCTGAACCTCCCAGGGCCAGAGCAAGGTGGCGCCGCAGGCAGAATAGAGGTGGAGGGCTGCACAGGTATGGGGCTGGGACAAGATGAAGGTTGGAAAGGGGCTGGAAAGGGATGGATCAGGTATGGAGGAAATTGCTGATGGGGCCATAGATTGATGGGAGATGATATTAAGGAGCATGGCTACAGGGGAGTTCTCAAGGCTGGGGCTGAGGTAAAGCAGGCTGCAGAAGGGGAGGTGTCTGAGAGGTGCTGCAGCTGCAGTGTGAGTGGAGTCACCAAGCACCAGGTACTCAGATCTCTAGGACTGTGAGCCAGAAGCAAGGGTCTAAACAGAGACACATGGAGAGTTTCTACCCTGGTGTCCTCCAGAACATCCCATGGAAGCAGAGCCTACCTGCCGGATAGCCTGGATCTCCAAGTCCAGTGATGGGGGCAGTGTCATGATCCAGCCTATTCTTCCTGCCTCAGCCCCTTCCAGCAGCCTGGCCACACAGAGGGAGACTTACCTTTTGGAACAGTCTGTAGCCTTCACCCCATGGGCCAGCCCTCTCCTGCCCTTTTCATGCCTGACCATCCACTTGATCCCTGTGGCCCATCGCTCGCTCATCCCTGTCCCCCTCCTGACTATCTACTCACTCCTCTGGGGCCTCCTGGCTCTGAGTCAACTGCTCCTCCAGATTTGAGATTTCTTGCCTTAGTTCCTGCGAGGAAAGCAGAGCATGACCCCTTTCCAGATACACACTGCCCAAGGACCAGGATAAAGAAGCAGTGGCAGAAAGTCAAAGACTCAGAAGTACTGAGCACAGCCAGGAACGTCACAGAGGCAGAGGGGACTCTCCTCAGGTAGGCAGACTCACACAACACAGATGATGGAGCTGCCTAGACAGACAGACTCTGCCCAGGGGAAAACATGCACATAAAACAGAACTAGTGGAGGACAGGGATGCAGAGTGAGGAAGGGACAGGCAGAGAGATGCAGGGGTTGTGGGGGAGGGGGTAGATGCAAAGAAGAGGTACCATGGGCACTTGTTACCTGGGTGGTGGCTCTGTATTCCTCCAGGGTCTGGGCCAGACTCTCTGCATGGCGGGTACGCTGGGGTAGGGAACACAAACCCACTTTAGCTTCAGTCCCCCAAGACATGAAGGGGGAGCTGTCAGGGTTGGGAAAGCCACACTGTGACCTGGGAGAATCCCTCAGGCCTGTCTGGGTTGCTTGGCCTCTCCCAAAGCTGGGCAAGCTCCTGCCACACAAGGCAGGGGCTAGGAAGGCATGCTAAGGGCAGGTCTGTTCCCACCCTGCCCCTCACCTCTGAAAGGACTGCTTCACGCTGGCAAATGAGTTGTTCACACTCACAGAGTTGCCGCTGCCAAGGAAGAAGGTTATCCATCTCTTCACCAGCCTCTCAACAGCCTCCCATATCTCCCTCAGACTCCTACTGCTACCTCCCCACCTCTGCCAGGTCTCCCCTCAGCCTCCAGTGACACCCACGGATGTCAGCTGCTTTGAAGGGGACTCCAGCTGAGCTGCTTGGGCAGCCCTGAAGCATGTGGATTCTGATGCAAGAGCCTGCTCTCAGAAGCTGCAGTGCTGACTTGGGTGCAGGGAAGTAAGCAGTCCTCAGCCCTAGACAAACGCAGCCACACCTTCAAAGCATCTTTCTCTGTGGCCAGCTCCTCACTCCGCCTCTTCACTCCATCTCGCTCTGCAAGCAGCTTCCCATTCTGGAAGAAGGACAGCAGTGCAAGTCCTGCCATTCACTGCCATGTGTTCCTCGGTTAGCCCTTCAATTCTCCCACCACCCTGCTGGGATCTCAGGTGCAGTTTCTCCATAGGTGGTCCCCCATTGATGAGGTGATAGCAGGGCTTCATGGGGCCCTGTGAGTTAAGTGAGTGGGTAGTAACTTCCAAGCACTTTGCACGTGTGACTCCATTCTTAAAGATAAAGGCGACTCAGGAACAGAGGAGTTGAGGAATTTGCTCCAGGTCACATAGCTCTTACTCATGCTAACACAGGCCAGTGACTGTGAATGACTCAGACACTTAGAGCAGTCAGCAGCACCTAGCATGCACCAGATACAAATGTTAGCGATGAACATTTATAGATACTTAAAGAAATTCATGGACTGGAGAGATGGCTCAAAGGTTAAGAGCACTGGCTGCTCTTCCAGAGGTCTTGAGTTCAAATCCCAGCAACCACATGGTGGCTCAAAACCATTTATAATGAGATCTGGTGCCCTCTTCCAGCATGCAGGTATACATGCAGACAGAACACTGCATACATAATAATAAATAAATCTTTAAAAAAATTCGTGTTTCCTAACTTATAAAACTAAAGTATATGGGGCTGGAGAGAGATGGCTCAGTGGCTAAAAGCACTGGCTGCTCTTCCAAAGAATCTGGTTCAAATCCCAGCAACCCACATGGCAGTTTGAAATTATAATTGCTGGGTGTGGTGGCACACACCTTTAATCCCAGCACTCGGGAGGCAGAGGCAGGCAGATCTCTGTGAGTTTGAGGCCAGCCTGGTCTACAAAGTGAGTCCAGGACAGTCAAGGATACACAGAGAAACCCTGTCTTGAAAAACCTAAAAAAAAAAAAAAAAAGAGGCTGAGACTTAGCAAGAGCACCCCATCTGTGTGATGCCCAGTCCTACCTCTAACACTCAGCCTCTTCTGGGGGCTAGATGAAACCCTGGTGACAAAAGGCATGTAATGGCACGTTAGGCACAAGGTGCACAGGGGCCAGAAGTGGAGACAAGGGAGAAGCAGAGAATGCGGCTCACTGAGGTGGCCTGAACTGGGCAAGAGGCAGTCACAGGGCTTGGTCAGGAGGTGGTGCCTGGCCTAAGCCTTCCAAGGGGAGGCGGTGAGGTCAGAAGGCATCCACAATAGCTGCTCAATGGGACCTGAGGATAACATGGCCCACAACTGGGTATGAGGAAATACACCTATCATCTTAGCAGGGAAGCTGAGGTAGGATTATGCCAGGCCAGCCTGGGCTACATAACAAGACCTTGTTTTAAAAAACTAAAACAGCCATGCCTTTAATCCCAGCACTCAGGAGGCAGAGGCAGGTGTATCTCTGTGAGTCCTAATCCTGGTCTACCAAGTGAGTCCAGGACAGCCAGGGCTACACAGAGAAACCCTGTCTCAAAACCAAAACCAAAAACAAAGCTGGAGTGGTGGGACACACCTTTAATCCCAGAGACAGAGGCAGGTGGATCTCTGAGTTTGAGGCCAGCCTCATCTACAGAGCAAGTTCCAGGACAGCCAGGGCTACACAGGGAAACCCTGTCTCAAAAAACAAACAAACAAACAAAAAAACAAAACAAAACAAACCCCAAAATAAAAAAAATGACAATTCAGCACAGAAAAATTCCATCTCAAAAAACAAACAAATGAACAGACAAAAGACTATGACAATTTGAAGTTCAAGGTTCCAGGCACCTGAAGTCTGCCAAGCCACACCCTCCTTCCTGAGCAGAGACAGAGCAGCTCTTCCAGTCCCCAGCCTCACCTCTGCTCCAGGTCACCTCAACAGCTTGGGCTGCTGGGTGAAGGGCGGAGGAAGGACAACTGAGAGTGCTGTGTCAACACCTGTCCACCTGGTAGGACCCAAAAGCCATCTCAGCACCCTGCAGCCTCTCGCAGAAGCACTGGCTGCAGGTCCTTGGGACTCAGCCAGCAGCCAGACCTTTGAAGGCTGAGTGTCCCATTACTCCACCAGGCCCTGCTGTAACCTGAGCTCTCAATCTCTAGATCTCAGCGGGCAGCAGAGGAGGCCAGCAAGGGGCTGAGAACAGCTCCAGCTCTGCACCAGCTAGCTATGCCCAAAGTATGCTAGCTCTGGGCAGGGCACAGGGCCTGGGGTAGGAGGCAGGGGTCCTGGTGGCCTGTTCACAGGGCCAACTCCTCTGTCTGTATGACACGCCCTGGGGGCAATGACAAGAAAAGATGACTGCTATAGGACAACTGTCCCAACCCCTCCTGGTTGGCTAAGCTCCAGGATGAAGGTGAGACATCCTCCTGGGACTCCTTTGCACCAAGCTACCTTTGAACTCACAGAGATCTGCCTGACTCTGCCTCTGCTTCCCAAGTACTTGGATTAGATTTTCTTTATTCTTCTGTTTGTTTTTTGAGACAGGGTTTCTTTGTGTAGCCTCCCTCTGTAGACCAGGCTGGCCTCGAACTCAAAAAGATTTATCTGACTCTGCCTCCCAAGTATTGGGATTAAATGTGTGCACCTTCACTACCCCACAATCTCCTTCATTCTTAAAAAATATGTTCTGGGTGCCAGAGAGACAGCTGAGTGGTTAAGAGCACTGGCTGCTCTTTCAGAGGCCCAGGTTCAATTCCCAACAGAGGCAGGCAGATCTCTGTGAGTTCAAGGCCAGCCTGGCCTACAGACTAAGTCCAGGACAGCAAGGGCTATTACACAGAAAACCCTGTCTCAAAAAGACAAAAAAAAAAAAAAACAAAAATAAAAGTTCTACAAGATATTGATGCAGGCTTGAAGCACCCCCTAACCCTCACCCCACTCCCACCCTACCCTCCAACCCCCAGCTCCCACTGTCCTGGAAGGAGGATAACAGTTCACAAAGGACCCATAGAACAGTGAAGAAGAGAAACTTAGAATTTCAGTAAAAAGCCCAGTGCAGACACAGGGCAGAGAGTCAAGACAGGAGCTGTGTCACAAGACAGAGAACTATGAGCTGGGACTGAAGAGCCAGAGAATGACTCACAGGTCCTGAACCTGGCTGGCAAGGAAGGGACATGGGATAGCCTGGATCCTGAGTGATCATTTCTCCCATCTCCCAGCAGCAGAGGTAGGCCACACAGGTACCTTCACAGGAAAACAGACAGATCTCCTGTGTGACCCCAGGAGGCTAACCTAAAGCCACAGCTCAGGAGAACAGACAGGCACCAGCAGATGTAGCTAGGGCCCAGCCCAGAGTTGAAGGCAGTTGTGGTCTCCCCATGGTATGGCTAAGTAGATGGAACAAAGGCTGTCCATCTGTTAGGACAGCGGAAGACAGGTGTCAAGTGAGGACCAATGCTGCCTGTGAATCCCTCATGGATCTGCAACTCATCTGCCACCTTGGGTGACGAGGGATGGAAGTGATATCATTTAACATTTGATGAATTTTTTTTTTTTTTTTTTTTACGTTTTTAGAGACAGGGTTTTTCTGTGTATCCTTGACTGTCCTGGACTCACTTTGTAGACCAGGCTGGCCTTGAACTCACAGAGATCTATCTGCCTGCCTCTGCCTTGTGCTGGGATTAAAGGTGTGGGCCACCACGCCCAGCAATTACAGACAGCTGTGAACTGCCATGTAGGTGCTGGGATTTGAACTCTAGTCCTTTGGAAGAGTAGTCAGTGCTCTTAACCGCTGAGCCATCTCTCCAACCCCCTTGATGAATTTCAATGTGGACAGAGACTTTGAACACGTATGAATTGTAGGGGCTGGACCTCAGGTAAACTCTGTCACTTCACCCTTTCCACAACCTGCCATGCAGGCTCCTGCTAGCTCCTGGAGAACAACCAGGCATGGTGGCTGCTTGCCCAGCATGCCCAAGGCCCAGAGCTCTACCTGCAACACCACCAATGAAAACTAGACACAAAAGTTTAGGAAGGGTTGGACGTGGTGTCAAACGCCTTTAATCCCAACACTTGGGAGGCAGAAGCAGGTGGATTTCTTCAAGTTCAAGGCCAGCCTGGTCTACAATGTAAGTCCAGGACAGCCAGGGCTACACAGAGAAACCCTGTCTCGAAAAACCAAAAAAAAAAAAAAAGCTCAGGAGGAAGGATGGTCATGCCTCTGAAGTGGCCTGTCACACTTATAGGGGTGACTTCAATGACTATGCTTAAAAAATGTTTTACAGGCTGGAGAGGTGACTAAGAGGTTAAGAGCACTGGCTGTTCTTCCAAAGGTCCTGAGTTCAATTCCCAGCAACCACATGGTGGCGCACAGCCATCTACATTGAGATCTGCTGCCCGGGCATATATGTAGAGCAAATACTGTATACATAATAAATAAATGTTTAAAAACATATTAAAAAATGTTTTACAAGTTTTTGCAGTTTCATTTGCATTGCCAGAGATCTGAACAACATACTGATATAAATATGGCATCTGACTTTTTTTTCCAGACAGTCTTATTATATAGCCCAGGCTGGTCTTGAACTCAAAACTCCCTGCTTCAAACTCCCGAATACTGAGATGACAGGCGTGGAGCAGGATCCGACTGAGCACATCTACATATTCTGCCTTGACTTAGGAATTCTCTAAGCATCTTCTGCCTTAAACCTCACATTGCACCATGAGCTGAGTGAGGCCACTGACTTTTTTCCCCTGATGGTGAGGGCAGCAGATACAGGATACAGACAAGGGAAGAACTTGCCAGGGCTTAACATGAGCCCAGGGACTATCACAGCCTGTGGGATGCTGGGCCCCTTTTGTGGAAGGACAGGGGCCAGAACCCCTGAAGGTGGGTGGGCCTCAGCTCACCTCCTCCTGTAGCGTCTCCACCTCAGCCACCAGGTGCTGCTGCTCCTTCTCCTGGCCCACCCCAGAGAGAGGACAGTATGGGTTCCAGTCCCTGCCTCATCACCCTTCCCGACCCCCCCCCTCCACCCCGGGGATGCAGTCAGGGCCTGTATCACTGAAGAGCTGGGCTGGGGAGGGACCTTCGCCCCTTCACCTCTGCCCTTTCTCTGCAGCTGGCCTTGCTGGGGAGGGACCTTCACCCCTTCACCTCTGCCCTTTTCCTGCAGC
>CAJQZJ010034110.1:2228342-2299230 GCA_907164525.1 Lophiomys imhausi
GAGGGACCTTCGCCCCTTCACCTCTGCCCTTTTCCTGCAGCTGGCCTTGCTCTGCCACACTCACTGTGTGCCGGGCCTGGGCCATCAGGCTGCGGTTCTGCTCTTCCAGGCTCTTGGCCAGAGTCTTCAGGTCCTCCAGCTCCTCATCCAAAGCCTTGGCCACCTGCAGGGCCTGCTGGGTACTGAGGGGTGACATCGGATGACAGGAGGCAGGCAGAAAGGCACAGAAATATCCCAGATGATGAGGGGAGCCTGGGACCAGACACAAGGTAGGCCGGTGCACAGGGAACAGAGAGAAAGGGACAGGGGAGTGCCGGAGATAGTGTTCACTATTCACCTGAGGAAGAGAGAATGGGGCCACAGAGCAAAGAAAGGGGGTAGAGGACAGAGAAAGAGAGCAAAAACTGGAAGGAGACAGACAGGCTGAACCCAAAAAAAAGGCCAGGAGACAAGACCCATACAGATGGAAGACCGGAGATGGAAGATGGGGTTGGATGGTAGAGTGCCTGCATGTCCCTGAGACCGAGGCTACTTGACTACTGGGTGGGGTCAGCAAGGAAGGCCTAGGCACTCACCTTCGCAGCTGCTTGCGCAGGGCTGCAATCTCCTCCCCTAGGCGCGCTGAGCCCTCCTCAGCAGTCTCTACGCTGCGCTGCAGCTTGGCATTCTCACCAGCAAGGCGTCTATTGCTGAGCTCTAGGTCCTCCAGGCTGCTCAGCAGCTCGGCTGTGGCAGGCCTGAGGGTGCAAGGGCCTGGTCACCAAACCTTGCTCCTGCTCCTGCTCGCCAGCTGCCTAGATGGAGCCAATGCTGGCAGCTAGGAAAAGGGCTCCTCTGGCTCCAAGGCTCTCCTGAGCCAAGACACCAGTCTCCCCGCCCCCTCCCATGCCCAAGAGAGGCTGGAGAAAATGGAGTGGGGTTGGGGGGACAGGCACCCCTCGGGCCTGGGGTCTTCTCCTCCAAAGCTCTCTAAGTTGGCAGGCTCCTCAGCATCTGGGCATGCTAGAAAGAGACAGATGAAAGGAGGTTAGACTTTCTGGTAACTTTAAATTTTGGGGTGTCCAAGAACCCTGGGACTGTCCCAGGACTCTGGCCTACCAGTTTCTTGATGCATAGCTCTGGGGTTCCCTGGGCTGAATTTCCACTTATATTACACAGGCTGCTTGCTCATGCCTGGAGCTCAGCCAGGGCTTCAGAACCAGCCACCAGGGACACCTCCATTCCTCCACACCCACTCCTCTCCTGTTCCCAGCTTCCCCCAAACCTTACCTCCTCATTCCCAGTCTGCCATTTGGAGTTCAGTCATTTAGCCACGCTCCACCACATCCACCCTCACTCTGCCTTACTCTCTCCCTGGGCATCCCTAGCTTCTGCCTCAGCTTCCTTTCTCTGTCTTTCTCTAGAAAGTGACCTAGAGCTGGCCCACTTCTCTGTTGCTTACAGTCCTCCCTGGCCCCCAAGACTGAAGAAGCTTCAAAGCTTAAGACAATGTCAAGAGCTGAGAGTGGTAGCACATGCCTTTAATCCCAGCACTCAGGAGGCAGAGGCAGGATGAACTCTGTAAGTTCAAGGCCAGCCTGGTCTACATAATGAGTTCCAGGACAGCCAGGGCTACATAGAGAGACCCTGTCTCAAAAACAAAAAACAAAACAAGCACCCAAACCAAACAAACAAAGAGAATGTCAAGAGAGCTGCAGTTCTGTAAGGCCACTTTTTAGTGGTACACCTTTGAGATGTGAGGTCCTGGGCACCCAGTACCCCAGCATAGGGCTGGGGTACAGTTGGGCAGATGCCTGCTCTCAAGGAAAGGCAGGCAGGAGTAAGAGTTGTGTGGGGGTGAGTCTAGGAGAGGGAACCTGGCAGGCTAAGACTGCCCTGTGCCAAGATGTCAATAGTGTAGGTGCCCCTGGGGTTCCTCAGCTGCAGAGCAAGGAGGCTGCAGTCTCCTCAGCCTCTACACTAGGGCTGGAGCTGGGAGGAAAAGACAGAAAATGTGACCCCAAAGCCCACGATGAGGGGACTGTTGCAGAGGCACCAGAAAGCCACCATAGCTGCATGCTGAGCAGGTCCCAGTTCTCTTTAGCCCTTGCTGTGTAGAGCTGGTAGATGAGAAGTCCCTGCTATCCCCCACTGACCCCTGCCACCCATCTCCTTCCATAAATAGTCTCACCAGATGGCAGGTGTGGAGAAGCCAGGGCTCCCCTGAAGGCGGTCTCCTCTGACCGCTCTAATCCCCTGTATCAAAGGCAAGAGGCTCAGGTCCCCTACAGCCACCACAACCATGATCTGTGTCTGCAGGGGTCTGTGAGGGGTGGGATGGGGGGGAGGTGGGAGGAGGGGAAGGCTGTAGGGTGAGAATGGCTCTATGGGAGAAGGGTGAGGCCAGATGGCAGGGCCTGGGCTGTGAAGGGCAGCCCTTCCTATTGTCAACCCTTCTAGTTCTACCTGGACCCCTGAACCATCATCCAAGACATCTGGTCCTCAGACCCCTTTACCCCATATCTTTTCATGTTTTTTCTTAGCCTCAAGCCAACCACTGGGGGATTCCTGATCTAATTGGCATTGGCTGCAGGGCAGACTTGAAGAAAGACTTCCCAGACAGGAGACTGGTGGTGAAAGGACTCACCCCTGCAGCTGACAGGCAGCAATCCACTCCCGCATGACTACCAGAAAGGTGTCCAACTCCACAGTAGCTCCAGCGCCCTCCCCATAAGGGTCCAAGCTTCGGGCCAGTGTTTGAAGGCGCACATCCTGAGAGCCTTGTCCTGTCACAGCCTCCAGGTAGGCCAGGAGGTGGGCCACAGCCACAGTGCCTGGGACAGAGCATGGTGGGGAGGACTGGACTGGACCATGGCCTGGCCATGGCTTGGGTCATCAGAGGCTTGGTGACACTCCTACCCTACAGCATGCAGAGACACCTGGGGCAAGTCCCTCCCCTGAGTCAAGTTTTCCAGTCCATTTCAGAGTGAACCAAAAAGGATGAGCCAGGGCAGTACCCACTGCTGTAACCAGGTCAGAGGCTAACTACCTACCACAGGGCCCCAAGCCCTTCCTACTTCATTCCCTAACCCAAGTCATTATCCTGTTCCTGCAGGACTCCTAAGGAAGGTCCTAGCCCAACCCTCCCAGTGGCTTCCCCAGCCCCCACCTGTCTTGTGAGGGTCACAGGCTTCAAATGTGGAGTTAAGGATTTGTTCCTCTAGGCTGAGCAGTGGGCCTGAATTCACTTCCTCAGACTGCTCCCAGAGGTACACTGTAGAGAGAAGAGGGTCCGCCCTGTATAATGCAACACCAGAATCTTGCTGCCATATGCCCAGGCTCTGCTAGGTTGGGGAATAATTCATTCAGAGCTACCTGTGGTTAGGACTGGTGAAGGACAGCAGGGGGCTTTCAGGAAGGTGGCAAGATGAGGGTTTTTTGTTTTGTTTTGTAAAGATTTGTTTATTATAAATACAGTGTTCTATCTGCATGCATGCCTACAGGCCAGAAGAGGGCACCAGATCTAATTAGAGAGCCACCATGTGGTTGCTGGGAATTGAACTCAGGACCTCTGGAACAACAGTCAGTGCTCTTAACCTCTGAGCCATCTCTTCAGCCCCCACCCAACATGACGGTTTTGAGTCACTGCCCTCAAGTGGGTCCTCTCTCTCAGGTCAGTGAGTGCCCCCTGCTGTCTGTCTAGCGTTTCGTATCCAATGGGCTCAGGAGCCATTAATGAGCTCTGAGATGACCCTCACCTCTTCCCCAGCCTCCCAGGCTATGGGCAGAGGGGACCTAGCTTGAGGAAAGCAAGACAAGCCAGGATGCTGGTGGCTGAGGAGCCAGGAACAATCCGATAAGGCGTGGGCAGCTCACATCGATCCTACCCGCTGCAGCCCTTCTTCCAGTTGCCCCAGGGACCAAGTCTCTCCTCTCCACATCCTCAGCATGGCATCATCAGAGCTGGAGGAGCTCAGGGCCAGCACCAAGATGAAGAGGAGGGGTGGAGCTGTCTAAGCAGGGGGTGGCAGGGGACTGACTGGTTAGGAGCTGAGCCTCTTGCCAGACTCTCCTGAGTCAGCAGCTCCACAGCATGTCTGTGGCAAGCAAGCCTCTTCTTTGGGAGATCTGTTTCTATGCCAGTAAAACTCCCTCAAGAGGACTGAGAGGGTTACTCTGCTTGCATGTGAAGATATGTGTGCACATACATGTATGTGTGAGGGTGTGTGAGTGTATGTGTAGTATGTATATGCGTGTGTCTGTATACCTGTGGTATATGTATGTGTCTATGTATGTGCAAATGTGGAGTGTTTGTGTGTGTTTGCATATGTGTGTGTGTTGGTAGGGCAGCTATCACCTGGCTCAGATCAACTGTGTGTATGCCTATGAGCCTGTCTTCCAGGGTCTGTTGGCCTGCAGGTATATTCACATTGCATGAATACAGCAAGCACTAATAAACAGAGCTTCTCCAAGCTGGAGGTGGCTTTCATACCTCTCACTGGCCTGGCCTGGCCTGCTAAGATGAATACCCACTGCACATGGCTGCAGGGTGAGAGTCTGATCTGGGGCTAGAGTGAGCAAAATTGTCCTCCCCACACAGCAAGCTAAGGACTCAACCTCTGAGCCTCACTAGTATCCTCTATGAGAGCCAACTCCCTCCTAGGGAAGGTCGGGATGCAACATGGGTGGGCCTTCTGTTTGGCACATAACTACAGGCACTACAGGGATCAGCAGCATGGCAGCTGCTTCCTACAGATGAGGAGTCTGAGGCAGAGCAGCATCAGAAGCGGCCGCAGTTGCCCTTCTCACCCTGACACTTTCAGGGCTCTTTACCCTAGTTTGACTTGGACCCTTTCTGGCTCCCATGAGAGGGCACTAGGGGCCAGAGTGAGTTAGGGGAGGTGGACCTCAGCTGGCCTACTGCTGTGGCCCAGTAAGGTCACTGGTACATAGTCCCTTCCCCAGGTCCTGAGGAGAGACTGTTTCTACCCTCTCCTTCCTTCCTTTTTTTTTTCTTTTTAATTTTTTTTGTGGTTTTTCAAGACAGGGTTTCTCTCACTCTGTAGACCAGGCTGCCCTTAAACTCAGAGATCTGCCTGCCTCTGCCTCTGGCAGGTTAAAGGGCTAGGATTAAAGGCGTGGGCCACCTCCACCAACTACCCAGCTCTACTTTCTTTCTGGACCTTTCTTCTCACTTTCCCCCCAACCTCTCACATGTCCAGCCTCTGTCCTGTGTTCCTCAATCCTGTTTTCTCCTGTTCTCCATCTTGTTACTCTGTTCCAAGCGCCTTCTCTCTCGTTTGCCATCCCTGACTTTCAGCCCTGGCTTTTCCCTATGGATGTATTCTTCCCTTTCCTTCTGCAGTCTCGGGAGTTGACCCGGCCATGGTCATAGTTCCTGGTGGCCGCACGCCCTCTGCTGGTGCAGGAGAGGTTTGGATGGCAGTCGTCACCCAAGCCAGCCAGTCTTCTAGTCCTTGGCATGTGGGGTCTCTGTCTGCCTGTAAAACCCTATTTGCAGATGTTAGCCCTGAGGTTGGGGTGCAGATCTCAGCCATGAGCCAAGCTGCAGGCCAACCTGTGGACACCCAGGAGCCTGGAAGACAGGGTGTTCCTGCATTGACCGTAATTGCCTATATAGAGGCAGAAGCTTCCTACCACATCAGCCTGGCTCTCCCTGTTAGCACATCCTCAGGAGATGGCGACAGAGAAATCAGAGATTAGATGAGGAGAGAGACCAGGAGATTGGAGGAAGGAGAGACACGCTTGGGAACAGAGTAGCTGAGATAGGGCAGAGACAGAGATAGGCAGGGAAGAAAACAGGTGCGAGGAACACAGAGACAGAGGCTGGCCCATAGGAAAGAGTTGGTAGCCAGCACCTTCTTCCCCTAGCTGGAGTGTGCTGGCTCCCACACCCACGTGTCTGCATCTGCCTGAGATGAAGTAGGCACTGCTCTGGGGCAGCAGTACCAGTGGGCAGAGGCATTCTCCTGAACTTGAGCAGGCCAGGCTGGAGCAGAGTGTTCTCAAAGATGTCTGAAAATCTGTGCATAACAGCATGTTTTTATGTGGCTCAATGCAGAAAACAGTTTGTATATGTACAAAGTTAAACAAGATCAAGTTACTATCATTTGCATCACCTCCTTGATTTGACCTTGAACTTTCTATTTTTTTATCTCAACCCCCTCAGTTCTAGGACTACGGATGAGTCCCTTGCCAGATTCTCTCTCTCCTTTTTTTTTTTGAGACAGGGTTTTGTGTGTGTGTGTGTGTGTGTGTGTGTGTGTGTAACACATCCCTGGCTGTCCTGGACTCACTTTGTAGACTAGGCTGGCCTCACACTCACAGAGATCAGCCTGCCTCTGCCTCCCAAGTGCTGGGATTAAAGGTGTGTGCTACCATGCCCAGCTTGCTCTCTCTCTCTCTCAAGACAGTTTTTCTGTGTAGCCCTGGCTGTCCTGGAATTCACTCTGTAGACCAAACTCAGAGATCTGCCTGCCTCTGCCTCTAGAGTGCTGGGATTAAAGGTGTTCCCCACCACCCGCCCAGTCTACTTTTCTCTTTTAAAAAAATAAGTTATGTGTGTGAGCTGAGCATAGTGGAACACACATGTAATGTCAGCACTTGAGAGGCTGAGACATGAGAGTTCAAAGCTAGAACCTGTCTCAAAAAACAAAAACAAAACCCAAAGATGGGGACACGATTCAGTATTTTTATGTGTACACACACACACACACACACACACACACACACACACACGAGTGGAACAAGTTCTGTGGAGCAATGTTCTAGGGAATTGTCTTAGGCTAAGCAGGTGACAGAAAGATGACAGTGTTGGGAAGAGAAGTGCAGCAAGGGGGAGAGAGGTGACAGGACACCTGTTATACCAAAAGAAAGAGATGTGAAGTGTCAGATGTTGCGCTGTGTGGCGCCTCTGACCCAGCAGCCCTCTAGAGATGGACACAGACAGTTGACACTTATCCCGCCATCATTTGCTTCGCCCCGAACCCGTCTAGCCACCACAGCATCTCTTCCTCTCTCTCCTCCAGGCAGACACCTACTTTGTGCAGTGGGACCACTAGCCTGGCCCTCTGGCAGGTCCATTGGCCACTCCTGCTGCTCTACAGCTGCTGGCGAAGCTCTCAGCTTCCCTCCAAGGTTGGGAAAGTGACAGGCTGCCCAGATAGCTCCTAGAAGGATAAGCAGAGTGACGGCTTCCTCAGACGAGCTACAGTCTAGTTCAGACTCAACTGCTCCATCTCTGCCCTAGGCCCTCAGGGTTCTCAGAACCTGTTTGCCATCCTTACCTCAACTCCAACCTGTTTTTATGGATTTGAGGTTTGCGATGGCAACCTGAGGACTGAAGAGCAGGTAGCAAGATCAAAGGGGGAGGAAAGGGGGTGGGGTCAACTGCTGCCCCTAGGGCTTGGGGCCACCCCTCTTCATTCCTGTCCTAGGGACTCCACCTGTGCTCTTCTAGACCTCCCCACAGACCTACCCCTGGGCAGTCGGCCACGTCCAGCTTCCTCCAAGGCTCCAGTCTATTCCCACAGGCAGCAGGGTTGACCTGCTTAGCCACAGCTTCCTTGGGTCAACCAACAGAAGCACGCTGTGGCCAGGGCCAGCTGCCTTCTTTCCCCAAATCACGCTCTATCTTCTAGCAACTCTAACTTGCGTGCTGTTTCGTAAAGTGGCCTGCTGTGCTTACTGTGGTCCCTGTCTGGGACTCTCCTTGCCTTCTTGCCTCTTGTTCTCTAGAAACATCTTTCAGTCCACCTGGAGCTGTAGACCACGCTGAACTGGCTCCCATAATGCCCAGAGGCAGACCATTTGATCCCGTGTTTGGACTGCTGGCCTTTAAGCCACTTTCAGCCTTGCTCTCTGCTTCCGCTCACTTTCATCCCGGAGACACACCTTCGTTTGTTCACTGGTAGATTCTAGGCAAATGCTCGAATACCGAACCCCCAGTCCTTCAGCAATAAATTCTAGACAGGTGCTCTGTTGCTAAGCTACACCACAGCCCTCTTCCTTTTTATTCTGAAACAAGCTGGCCCTAAGATGGCCAGGTTGGCCCTGAACTTGTGATCTCTTCCCCTCAGCAGGAATGTGTATCCCTAGGACTGCTCACTCCCTTGCCTCTATTTTTTTTTTTGGTTTTTCGAGACAGGGTTTCTCTGTTTAACAGCTCTGGCTGTCCTGGACTCGCTTTGTAGACCAGGCTGGCCTCGAACTCGCAAAGATCCGCCTGCCTCTGCCTCCCAAGTGCTGGGATTAAAGGCGTGCGCCACCACCGCCCGGCCGCCTCTATTTTTTAAAGTTTATTTTTATTTCATATTTTTGGTTTTGAGTCTAGCCTTTGACAGTTGAAACATCTCTCCAGCTCTTAATTTTATATGTTTCGTCTGCATGCTTGCCTGGTGACTTGGAAGGCAAGAAGACGGCATCTGATCCCCCAAAACTGGAGTTAGAGATGGTTGTGAGCTGCCATGTGGGTTATGGGAATCAAAACAGGGTCATTTGTAAGAGTAGTAAATGTTCCAGTAGTTTTTTGTTTTGGGGGGTTTGTTTTTGTTTTTCGAGACAGGGTTTCTTTGTATAACAGCCCACCTGGCTGTCCTGTACTCACTTTGTAGACCAGGCTGGCCTCAAACTCAGAGATCTGCTTGCCTTTGCCTCTTGAGTGCTGGGATTAAAGGTGAGTGCTACCACCCTGGCTGTAGTTTTTTGTTTTTCTTTCTTTTGTTTTCTTTTCTTTTCCAAACAAGGTCTCTCTGTGTAGTCCTGCCTGGCCTGGAACTCAGAGATCCACCTGCTTCAGAGTGCTGGGATTAAAGCATGAGCCATCGAGCCAATAAGCAGCAAGTTCTCTTCACCACTGAACCTTCTCTCCAGGCCCTGCTCTGCCTCTTCTTACCCCTTTTCCTCTCCATCATCCATCTCCATGTCCCCTCTCCTCCATGGTTGTGGGGTCTCAGCAGCATCCCCAGGCCTGCTGCTCCCTGGGCTCCTGAAAGGGTCTCTGAAAACATCTCCCTTCCCACCGGGTTCCTTGTAAAAACCACTGGGGTGGATGGAGGAGGACCACCACTAGCTGTTCTTATCTGTGGGCTTGACTCTCACAGGCTCTTGTGGTCATAGGGACTCCCTCCTCTGCACCCTGACAGTGGTGTCCTGCCTCTATTAAAGCCAGGTCAGTAAAAATAAGTCACTTTCAAGAGAAAAGGAGGCACTATCAGTAATTCCTTCCCGTGCAAGGCAACAGTGCCCCTGAGGATGAGAGGACATCTGGGGCCAGGGGTCAGCGAAAGTTCCGGTTTCAATCTGCTTGACTCTCCTTTTCTCAGGAAATGCAACCAACACTTGGCTTTGCCTGGATTCCACCAGCTGCCCATTTTCTGGAAATATCATTTTGCTTTTGTCTTATTGCATAGCTGTGGCTTTAGTGGGCCTTCTGGAGCGGTATGAACCAGGCTGTCTTCAGCTAGTGGTGGTCCTCCTCCATCCACCCCAGTAGTTTTTACAAGGAACCTGGAAGGAAGGGAGATGTTTTCAGAGACCCTTTCAGGAACACAGTGGGAAGAAAGGGACAAGGGAGCAGGATCTCTTGAACAAACTCTTGAGGAACAAGGAATCAGGTTCCAGGTGGATGTCTGAGAGGCCTTGGACAAGGGTGGGTCCTCCCATCCTAAGAGGAAGCCTGGAGGGGTCTCTGGACTAGAATTCAAGGGCTACATTTCTGGCGTGTCACTAAATTTCAGGGTCCCCAGTGGAATTTGTAGGGCTTTAGTACAGATTTCTAGACCATCAGATAGGACTCGAATACAGAATCTCCACCAGGATTTCATAGAAGTCTCCCACAGGTTTTGAGGAAGGACTCTGAAGAGCTATCTGGAAGATCCTAGCTGATGGCAAGGTGGGCTATGCCTGTGACATCAGTACTCACAAGGCTGATGCAGTTAGATCCTCAAGTACAGCCTGAGGAGATTAATGAGGCCCCAGTGAACCCCTGGAGAGGAGGCTCAGTGGTTCACAGGACTAACAGTTTACTCTTTCAGATGGACCTGGGTTTGATTCCCACCATTCACATGGCAGCTCCCAACCATTTGTAATTTTAGTACCAGGGGATACAACACCTTTTTCTGGTCTCCACAGGCACATTATCCAGTGCACATATGTGTATGCTGGCAAAACATTCATACATATAAAAATAAAAGGTTAAAAAAAAAAACAGAACAAGGTCCAGGGTGGTGGCACATGCCTTTAATCCCAGCACTTGGGAGGCAGAAAAAGGTGGATCTCTGTGAGTTTGAGGCCAGCCTGGTCTACAGAGTGAGTCCAGGACAGCCAGAGACACAAAGAGAAACCAAACCCTCTCTCAAAAAACAAAACAAACAAACAAGCAACCCCCAAACAACAAAACACACACACAAAACAAAAACCCCCCCAAACCAAACCAAACAATCAAAAATAAGACCAGAACAAACAAAAGCCAGGTGGTGGTGGTGCACACGGTTAATCCCAGCACAAGGCAGAGGCAGGTGGATCTCTGTGAGTTTGAGGCTAGCCTGGTCTACAAAGTTGAGTCCAGGACAGTCAAGGATACACAGAGAAACCCTGTCTCAAAACAAAACAACACCTGCCCTGCTCATTAAAAAAAATAAAACAAAACACGGCGTAACTGTTAGGTTTCACATATTCTGGTAGACTGTAGCTGGGCATTTCTGGGAGAGTTGTAATCCTAAAATTGAGGCATGAGGGTAACAAGTTCGTGGCCATCCTGGGCACTTCAGAGCCGGTCTCAAACAAAACTAGCAACAAAAAGCCACCTTAAGTTTCAAGAAAGATTCTGACAGGATTTCCGAAGCTGTCACTAAGATTTCCCAGAGGGAGCCAGGCGTGCGCACTTTTAATCCCAGCATTCGGGAGACAGAGGCAGGGGAATTCTCTGAGTTCAAGGTCAGTCTGGTCTACACAGCGAGTTCCAGGACAGCCAGGGCTCCTGTCTCGAAAAAACACAAAAAATTAAAAAAAAATCCCCAGAGGGTTACTTCAAGAATTTCGGAGGGAATTTGGTCAGAAGTTGGATCGTTTTTAAAGGAGTTGGCAGGTGATGCTCCTGGGATCCTGCCGCGAAAGTCGCCGCCGGCAGGGCGTACCTGGAGTCGGGACTCTCGGGACACAGCTGAGGGCCACCAACGACGAACGGCGGTTGGGAATGGCACGGAAGAGGCGTGCCCACACAAGCCTTTCCCGCCAAAATGCAAATGAGAGGGCCTCCTCCAAGTCCCGCCCCTCTCGGGCTCTTGCTTTCACGCAAGCGCACGCCGGGTTGACGGCGCCGGCCGCCCCCCTACCGTGACCGCCGTGGTCGCGCATGCGTACCACTTCCCGAGAGGGTCACCTGGAGCGGGAGAACGATCGTGTACGTACTGGTGGAGCTAGACTTGATGCCGCATGATTACAGGTCGCAGCATTTTGTGGCTCAGGATCCTTCCCTTCTGCTTAGCGAAATAGGGCCAAGCAGGGAAGAGTTCAACCGAAGGACACCTTGTTGAAGGACCCCCTCTCTTCTGGTCAGTTGCTGAGCCCAGTCCTTTCTGTCTTCCTTTGGGTCTGTCCTGCCTGCCACCGTCACAATGATGCGCAGCCTGGTCCAGCCTCACTTCCGCTCCATGCCCTCCTGTGCCGTTAATACGTGCCCAAACTGCTTTCCCAAACTGTTTATTAATTAACTTTACTTATTGAGGCATTGCCTAGTTATGTAGCCCAGGCTGGCCTCGGACTTGAAGCAATCACCCTGCCTCAGCCCATTATGCTTGGCTACCCAAACTTTTTCATTCATGAGGAAGGAGGGACATACAGTTTTAAATTAATTAATTAATTAATCAATCAATCAATCTATCAATCTATTTTTGGTTATTCTAGACTGGGTTTCTCTGGGTATTAGCCCTGGCTGTCCTGGACTCGCCTTGTAGAGCATGCTGTCCTTGAACTCACAGAGATCCACCTGCCTCTGCCTCACAAGTTCTGGGGTAAGGGTGGGTGCCACCACACCCGAGTAGTTTTTTTGTTTTTTTAAAATATAATGTCAGTAAAGAGGGAGCGGGCAACCAACGTGACTGCCAAAGATATTGGAAACAGAAGACTCCAATCTCTCGTCTACTTGTCACTTCAGAAAACGTGATCCCATCCCATCTCTGGGTCTGCTTACTCTGCTTGGGGCCGTCAGTACTGACGTCTATTTGTGAGTGCCATTCATTCCCAGGCTTCATCCCTGTATGCTCTGCAAAATGGGCACTAAGAAGCCAGGCGGTGGTGGCACACCTGGCTTTAATCCCAGCACTTGGGAGGCAGAGGCAGGCAGATCTCTGCGAGTTCAAGGCCAGCCTGGTCTACAAAGTGAGTCCAGGACAGTCAGGGCTACACAAAGAAACCCTGTCTTAACCCCCCACCCCACCAAAAAAAAGCACTAAGAGCAAGGCCAGGTGCTTAACATGTTTTTGTTTAGTCCGGTGACAGTGGTCAGCACACAGGAGGCAGGGCCAGGAGGATGGAGGACAGGAAGGCTGGCCTGGTCTATCTAGTCCTAGACAATTAGCCAGGATTAAAGTGAGTGAGCACTTGGCAGACTGGAGATGAGTCCTCAGGACCCACATGGTAGAAGGAGGTCCCCTGAATTCCACATGCATACCATGTGATGTGTGCACCTTCCTACACTTCGCTGTTTAAAAACACAAATGTAGTTACGGTTTGCTGGACATGCAGTGCAGCTGGTGCAGTGTTTGACTCAGGTGCCTTCCATTCAATCCTTAGTGAAAGGAATGGAAAAATTTAAAAGACCCCGTAGCAGGCCATGCCAGCCAGGTTCCAGGAACTTAGCTGACCATAAAGGGTAGAATCAGGAATCAGTCAAGTCATGAGCCCCAGGATCCAGTAACTAGTTAATCATAAAACAGATGACTGTCTTGGGTCCCGGGTTCCAGGAACTGGCTGACCACAAAGTAGATAGTGAAATAAGATCAGATTCTTCCTGAGAAAAACAAGTATAGGGTGTGTTTCCTGCTAATTAACTAAAGAATGAGTGGGTACTTTCCCCTTGTGATTTCCCCCACCCCCTTAATCTGTGGTCCTCCCCTATAAAACCTTCGTCCTCAGGCAGCTGGGCGTCAGGAACTCCTCTACCCCTGCGTGGGATACGAGTTGCGCCCTCAGTGCACTGATCCCCAAAATAAACCTCTTGTGATTGCATCAAGAAGGTCTCTTGCGAGTTTTTGGGTGGCCGTGATATCCCAAGTGTCGGGGGAGGGACTTCCCTCCCCTGGGTCTTTTATTAGGACCTCATGGATTGGGCATGGTGATATACCAGCACTCAGGAGGCAGAGGCAAGAAATTCAAGGTCTTTCTCAACTTACTGTGACACATGAGACCCTGTGTGTGCTGTAGGGTTTTTTTTTTTTTTTGTTACCTTGATAAATGTGAGAGTCATCTGGAAAGAGTAAACTGTAGAAAAAATGGCTAATTAAATGATTTAACCAGTATTTATATTATCATAAATTGGTCGGCGGTGTTAATCCTTAACCTGCTTTTATAAATGAATATAGACACTCGATGGATCTTAACAAGCCTAGGCCTGGATTGTGCAATCCTGCCCATCTAAGCTAGCTCATAATTCTATTACCCAAATATAACCCCATATATACATAGGTCCCTTTGGACTATTATTCTCCACACTATGCTGATGTTCCAGGCCACGTGGAAGGATCTTCTTTAATCTGCCCCATGGCATGTCCTCCTTGTTTGTTCCTGGCTTCTCTTGGGAGCTTCTTCTTCCCAAGATGTTCTTTGTCTCAAACCCTCCCCCCCCACACACACACCATACTCCTGCCTGCCTACCTCCATTTTTGCCCAGTCTCCAGTCCTCAGCATTTATTTAACCAATCAGAGTCAAAGTAAGTAACAGACAGCAAGCAGGACCAATCAACATCTAGAATGCTTAACACCACCCCATCATTTCCCTCCTTTTTGTCTAATAAAAAGGCTAAATTTTTAAACTCATGTAGTAAAAACAATAAGAACAAATATGGGGCTGGAGAGATGGCTCAGTGGTTAAGAGGACTGGCTGTTCTTCCAAAAGACCCGGGTTCAAATCCCAGCACCATATGGCAGTTCACAGCTGTCTGTAATTGCTGGGTGTAGTAGCACACGCCTTTAATCCCAGCACTCGGGAGGCAGAGGCAGGTGGATCTCTGTGAGTTCAAGACCAGCCTGGTCTACAAAGTGAGTCCAGGACAGCCAAGGATACACAGAGAAACCCTGTCTTGGAAAACCAAAAAAAAAAAAAAAAAAAAGATTATGAAACAATCAAGAAAACCATATATAAAAGGTACACACATGTTTAGCCTATTTGTATCAGGCAATCTTGAAGAAGAAAAAAATCATCTATCTGTCTTGATGTGTCTAAAGTTCTGAACCTAAATACTTTTTATCATATCCTATATTTCCTTTTAAATCCTAAATAACTCAAGTTTAATTGAAATTTTATAGCTTTTATGTCTTCAATCCCATCAAAGACATAAGAAGGGATAAAATTATTTGAGTGAATAGGAAGCACAGAAGAGTAGCTTCCAAAAAGAAAAAAATGACAGTTTGTTGCCTACGTAGTCCCAAATATCTTTTGATACCTTTGGAGCATCATCTTCAGCCTTCTGGCCAAGCATATCTCACAGACATAATGTGCAGCAGGAACTAAGGATTTTCCCATTCTGTCTCTGCAGAATCAGGACCATCAATTTACCTGCATTTAAGCTCTGGTCCATCTTTGGACTGTATATAGTCTGTTGAGAACAGGGACATTTTTGTCCAGTAGGAATTATCTCCTGATGGGAGATTTCTTTTTGATGCTCATTGTTTTCTTCCAAGTCAAATGGGAGCTGTCAGGAGCTGACTGTCTTAAGTCAAACAATTCTTAAAATAATATCTTTAAATGCCATTTTCTGTACATCTCTGAGGGTTTTGAAGACATCTATTGATTTATAAAGCTATCTATCATCTTTGAACAGAAAACTGTAAAATTCTATCAAAATTAATCTTGTTTTTTATCAGTATACAAAATTCTATATCAACATATCAAAAGATAACCTTATTTTAAGAATAACAATAGTTTTAAGTTTCAGAGCAGATTCAATAATCTATCCTTAGATCTTATCATATCTATATTATATACATATATTCCCCTTCTTTTTCTTTTCTCTATCCTTTCTCTCTCATATAGGGGAAAGGGACTGAAAAAGAAAAAGAAATAGAAAAGTCCTTGAGTCTAACCTTCTATCTTGTTTAATAAGGTCATTTAACAATTTGTAACAAATCCCCTAAACAACATCTATAACATCAAATGACCAAAATATTATCCCCCCACCTTTTGGGAATGGGGTGTCGCTCTCTTAAAATTGCGTCCTGCTGAATTGGGTCGTAGAAAACCTGTTTGGGGGTCCCAAATAAAATGGAAAAAATGGTTAAGCAATTTAATAGTAACATTTGTTGTTCAGTCTCTATGTGTTCAGCAATTTGAATGTCCTGAGCAGTTTGTAGTCCAAAGTTGAACTTTGGATGGGAAAGTTCAGGGCTTCATTGAAGTCCTGGCTGGAACAGTCTGTGAGCTGGACCATCTGGGATCATCTTGTCTTCTTTGGTGTTTGGTGCCTTTGTTCTGAAAATATATAATTTCTTATAAGTAACATTTGTTTTTTTTCTTTTGAGACAGGATTTCTCTGTATATCCTTGTCTTGGATTTATTTTGCAGACCAGGCTGACCTTGGCAAAGGTCAGAGATCCACCTGTCTTTGTCTCCCAAATGTTGGGATTAAAGGCATGCACCATCACACCTAATGATTAACATATCTCCCTCATGGCTTAAAATCTCTCTTGAAACCAGTTTCCCTGTGGGAGACCCGCATCTAAGGAGACTGACAACTGGCGCTGAAAAAAAAAAAAAGAAAAGAAAAAAAGAAGGAGACTGACTTGTGACTCCTTTCTGTTTATATCTTTAAAAATCTCTAGCTGGGCGTGATGGCACACACCTTTAATCCCAGCACTCGGGAGGCAGAGGCAGGAAGATCTCTGTGAGTTCAAGGTCAGCCTGGTCTACAAAATGAGTCTAGGACAGTCAAGGGAAGACAGAGAAACCCTGTCTCGAAAAACCTTAAAAACAAACAAAAAACCTCTTATATTTTAGCATTGCCAATCAACAAAAATATCCTTTTACCTCCTGATATAGGAAAATCAAAGACATCTAATCAAAACTCAAGCAAAGAAACAAGAACATTCCAAAAGCTGTGGTCTAACCATGCCATCCCGTGCTCCAATTAAAGTTTTGTTCATTATTCCTTGGAATCTAGTTGCAACTGCATTTCATTGGTGGACCCTTCCCAGAAAGCCCCGACAAGCACCTCATAGCCAGGGAGCTCTTAGTTCCAGCTGCCATCAATTTTGTATTATCTATGGGGAAGGGCCTCCCTCCTTCCCCCATTGTTATTGTCAGCAATTTAGCATTCTATCTGTAAGCTCTCTTCCTTAAGCCTATCCTAGTGAGATCTTTCTCAAAAAGTACACATAGAACCACAATTGCCAGTGTAAAAATCATCTGTATGGTAAGAGAAACAAACTCAATTGGAATCCAAACATATTGAGACATTATGAATTTCTTCATTTTTTTTTTTTTGGTTTTTCGAGACAGGGTTTCTCTGAATATCTCTGGCTGTCCTGGACTCGCTTTGTAGACCAGGCTGGCCTCGAACTCACAAAGATCCGCCTGCTTCTGCCTCCCAAGTGCGGGGGTTAAAGGCGTGCGCCACCACCGCCGGCTGAATTTCTTCATTTTTAATCTAAGCGATTAATTCCATTCTCAAGCTCTGTTTAGAAGGCTGCCAGTTATTTAGCATATAAGGAGAGCTAAGCTTTCTACCTTTGCTGTAAGGCAGTAGCTTTTGTTAAATACATTTGGGTTTGGCTCCCTGCTCTTTGGCTAGGAAACGATCTCTCACCAGTCCTTCTGAGGCTGTAAGCATGAATTCTAATTGCCGTACACTGGGCGCCATATGTAGAAAAAAGTAAACTTCAATTGAGAAAATGCCTTGTCAGATTGCTCTGTAGGCAAGTCTGTGGGGATTTCTTGGTTAATGAGTGATGTGGGAGGGTCCAGCCCACTGTGGGCAAATCCACTCCTGGGAAGGTAGTTCTGGGTTGTATGGAAAATGAAAGCTGAGCAAGCCAGGGCCCCGGCTTCATCTCCTGCTTTGAGCTCGTTCCCTGACTTCTCTTGGTGGTGCAGTGAGATCTGAAAGTTGGAAGGTAAAGTGAACCTGTTACTCCCCGGGTTGTTTTTGATCATGGTGTTCATTCATCCCAGCAGTAGAAGGCAAAGCAGGACACCTGGTCTTGAAAAAAAAATATTCCAAATATTTTCAGGGTGTGGTACATGGTGGACCCTGTTAGCTTTGTCAGTATTTATCATCATCAAAATTTATTCCTGGGGCTGGAGACATAGATCAGTGGTTAAGAGCAATGGATGTTGTTCCAGAAGACCTGGGATGAATTCCCAAGCACCCATATGGCAAGCTCACAAGGTCTGTAACTCCACTCCCCGCAGATATGATGCCCCTTTCCAGTCTCCAGGCACAATAAAACATATGTGCAGACAAAACACTCATACACATAAATTAAAAATATTAATCTTTCAATATTTTTCTTTTTGAGTTCTTGGGTAATTTTGTAAAATCTAAAAAATATATTTTGGTGGCTGAGGTGGCTTAGCAGGTAGTTTAAAAACTTAGGACTTGGGAGAGTGGCTGGGGTCGCTCAGCAGGTAGGGTAGTTTAAAAACTTAGGACTTGGGAGGGCAGACAGGCTGGATCAAAGGCCTTTAGTACCAGGTGCATAATGGTGCCATGAGAGATCCAGTTGCCCAACAAGAAACAGCGTTCTGAGTGAGATGAAGGCAAGCTAGCACAGCCATCCTCAGAGCTACGTGTACATGTTGGAGGGAGTAGCTACTCTGGCCCTTTTTGGGAACAGATTAACAAAAGGAGATAGTGTTAGATATAAGAAAAAACTTTAATTCCATATGATGCTTGAGTAGAGAGTGTGGGACATGCAGGGACATCCAGTCCCACCCTATAGCTGCTGGGAAGGCCTGAGGACATAGAGAAAGTGTGTCTTTCGGATAGGCAGCTTGGCATGGTGGGGGACATGGACCCCTTCCTCTAGGTTGTCCTCTCGGGTGCCTCCGCGGAGCCCATCCCGGATGGCCTGCAGGCGGTGCCGCTTTTCTATGAGCCAGCGGCTTCCATCCGGGACATCTGGCTGGGTCCTCCATTTTGGCATCTTCATGATCCAGAAAGCCACCCGCCGGGGCTCTGGATGCAAGCTGTCTGCGACCTTCTGCAGGGGCACCAGGGTCTCTTTCTCCTCCACTTTGGGCACCTGTGAATGAGGAGGTACAGGGAGATCCTCAGATGCCACACAGCACATCGAGACCTCAACCTACATCTCAGCTCACTTGGTGCTTCTGGGTTAAAAAAGCCTTTTTGGGCATGACCTGTTTTCTGTCTGGCCTTCTGCATTCTTTTTTTTTTTTTTAAAGATTTATTTTATTTATTTTATGCATATGTGTGCTCTATCTGCATGTACACCTGCATTCCAGAAGAGGGCACCAGATCACATTGTGGATGGTTGTGAGCCACCATGTGGTTGCTGGGAATTGAACTCAGGACCTTTGGAAGAGCACTAGGCAGTGCTCTTAACTGCTGAGCCATCTCTCCAGCCCGCCTTCTGCATTCTTTATGTAGTAAATTTTAAAAATTTATTTATTCTTATGTGCATTGGTGTTCTTCCTGTATGTATGTCTGTGTGAGGGAGCCAGTCCCCTGGAACTGGAGTTGCAGTTGTGAACTGCCATGTAGGTACTGGGAATTGAACCCAGATCCTTTGAAGAGCAGTCCTGCTCTTAACTTCTGAGTCATCTTTCTAGCACCCAAATTTGGCTGTTTTTTAAACTTCCACAGTTGCCTTAGAGATTTATTTCATCTTATGTTTATATGGGTTCCCATGAGTTGTAAGTATGAGACCCACTTGCATGCATTAGTGGTGGTCTTGCAGAGGATATTGACACCCATTTCAAAAGTCTCACAGGGTCCTGTAGCTCCAGCTCTAGGGGAATCTGATGCCCTTTTTCTAGCCACTGTGTGCACCTGCATTCATGTGCTCACACAATTTTTAAAAAATAAAAGTTTTTAAAAAAACAAGCAAGCATTAGCTGGGCAGTGCTGGTGCATGCCTTTACTCCCAGCACTCAGGAGGCAGAGGCAGGTGGAACTTTGTGAGTTCGAGGCCAGCCTGGTCTACAGAGTGAGTCCAGACTAGCTAGGGTTACCCATAAAACCCTATCTTGACAAAAACAAAATAAGAACAAACAAAAAATAATTAAGTTTGGTGTGGTGGTTCACATTTGGAATCCCAGCATTCGGGAGGTGGAGGCAGGAGTATTAGGTAACCCTCAATCAAAAGCCTTGTTATTCCTGATATGATAGCACATGCCTTTAAACCCAGCCCTCAAGAGGCAGAGGCAGGCAGATCTCAGAGTTGGAAGTGAGCCTGGAATACAAAGCAAGTTCTAGGACAGCCAGGGCTACATAGAGAGATCCTGTCTCAAAAAACCAAAACCAAACAAAATCAAAATACCCAAATCAAAATAAAGGAAAACATAAATACAAAAAACATGATGTGTTACCATTCCTGGCTGTCTATGCCAAATTCCTGTTTTGAAATTACACTAACTTCAGTTGGGCCTGATGGTGCAGGCCTGTTTTCCCAGATACCTGTAGGTTGAGACAGGGGCAGTGAAAGTTCAGGGCTAGCCTAGGCTACAGAGGAGACCCTATCTCAACAAAAGCTCTGTCAGTAAAGTGCTTATGCCCATCTATGAGAAGGTGAGTTCAGCCCCCTGTATTCATGTGATGGCCAAGAGCTACAGTGCATGCTTGTAATAACTACACTGGGGAAGCAGAGACTGAGGGACTCCTGGGGCTTGCTGGCCAGCTTAGCCAATGGATGCGTTGCAGATACAGTGAGAAACCCCATCTCAAAAAAACATGGTAGAGGCCCTGTTGTGTCCCTCCCCCTTCAGTCTCAGCACTCAGGAGGCAGAATCAGAAGGTTGGGGAGTCTCTGTGAGTTCAAGGCCATCCAGAACTATACAGAGAGACCCTATCTCAGAAACAATATGAACAAACAAACAAATAAATAAATAGGTGAAGAGTTAATAAATAGGATTGAGGAAGACACTTGGGCATTCCCATTTGTGTACACGGGCAAACATACAAACTCCAAACAAAATCAAAACAAGCCTCTGAGATGTGACCTGTACTGCTGGGATTTATGGAGTTTTCAAATGCTGACATTCATAAAGCCGTTGGGAGACCCTTAAACTTTCTGAAATGACCAAAACACTTTCTTTTTCAAGTAGACTTTTTTTCCGAGACCGGGTTTCTCTGTGTATCCTTGGCTGTTCTGGACTCACTTTGTAGACCAGGCTGTCCTTGAACTCACAGAGATCCACCTGCCTCTGCCTCCATAGTGCTGGGATTAAAGGCATGTGCCACCATTCCTGGCAATTAGACTGTGAACTGCCACGTGGTTGCTGGGATTTGAACCCAGGTCCTTTGGAAGAATAGCCAGTGCTCTTAACCGCTGAGCCATCTCTCCAGCCCCAATTAGACTTTTTGTATGTTTTTTGGGACAGGGTCCTGATATGTAGCCCTAGCTGGTCTTTGACTCACAGAGATCCTCTTGCCTCTTGCTGAAAATTGTGGCAATCCTCCTGCCTCCGCCTTTTAAGTACTGGATCACCTGTGTTTACAACCACATCTGTTGACCTGTCCCTTTTGACACATCACAGGAGCCCCAGAAATGTCTAGGCTATTCCATGTACAGAGTATGCACTGGCTAATTTTAAATGCTAGCTTGCCACAGCCTATAATCACATGGGAGGATAACTTGAATGGGGGATTAACTAGATCAAGGTTGTTATGATTTAAGAAGACCTAGTCCATTGTGAGCAGAACCATTTTCCCTAGGTAATAGGTCCTGAACCACCTAAGACAGGACAAAGCAAGCAAAGATGTGTTTTTTCTTTCTTTGCTCTAGACAGTAGAAATGCCATTGAATTTCATGAGCTTACAGCCTAAGAGATGGGCTGTAAACCAGATGAATCTTTTCCTTCCTTACACTGCTTTTGGCTAAAATATTTTATTCCAGCAACAGAAAGGAAACTGGAACAGTATGGCACAATGGACTTCAACTACAGAAAAATGTTGATTCCTGGACACCGGGAGTGGGGGAGAGGGAGTCAAGGTAGGCCCTTACCTTCCAGTTACCTTCCAGGTCCCCTTCTGGTTCGATGGAGGCCACTACCTTCTCAGAGATGAGCACCTCTCCTGTCTTGTTGTCAGTCATCTGTGAGGATTGCAAAGAGTCAGAACAAACCTGCTTTCCTCCCTCACTTTCCTCTCTCCTGTCAGGCAGAGCAGCTTGATGGTGATGGGGAGAATTCAGGAAGGGCTTCCCTGTCAAGGAACCTTGTCTATCTGCAGGTGACTGGAGAGGGTATGGTTCCCCATTGTGTGCTCCTGGTTCTCCTCCTGATGGAAGTTCCTAGGGAGGTCTCGGAAGTCCATGGGGGAAGAGAAGAAGTTGTCCAGGTCACGTAGGAGGTCATCCTAGGGCCAGAGGGAAAATGTGTGTACACCTGCTGCCCTTCCAGGGTGCCCTCCAAATTGGTCCCGTTCCCTTCTCTTTCTGTCCTCTGATCCCTACAGCTTCTTGCCACCATACCCCGTCTGTCTTTCTGTCCCAATGCCTTGCTGTTCCCACTCCTTGCCTGTCCTGCCCACCACCTCTCCTCTTCTCTCACCTAACACATGCTAGGCAAGCCCTGCATCCCCTAACCATATTCTCAGCCCCGTTTGGGGGCTCTACCTCTGAGCCACACCCTCAGCTGCTACAACCCCAGCCCTCTTTTTATTTATTTATTTTGGCTGGGTCTCACTATGTAGCTCTGGCTGACCTGGAACTCGATATGCAAAACAGGCTGGCCTCAAATTCACAGACATTGTCCTGACTACCTCTCCAGCACATGGGTCACCCAGGCCTGGCTCTTTGTACTTTTTGAAACAGGATTTGACTAGGCTGACCTAGAACTTTTTTTTTTCTTTCTCATATTGGGATTTCATGTGAGCCATGGCCACATCCAGGACCTGCTAGCTGGGATGACTGGCTTCCAGCCACAGCCCAGCTTCCCTTCCTACTTTGTGCTGTCATGTTCCCTGTCTGTTCAACCCACCACCTTATCATAATCCTGCTTGTCTTTGAGACAAAGTCTCCTGTGTCCCAGGCTGGCCTCAAACTTCCTATGAAGGGGAAGGTGGCTTTGGACTCCTGTTTCTCTTGCCTCCACCTCCTGAGGGCTGGTATAACTGATACACGGCATCAAGCCCAGGGCATGGTACATGCTAGACAACCACTCTACCATCTGAGACTCATCTCCAGCTTGCTCTGTTCTGTTAACTCCTTGTCTGTCTCCTGTCTGATCCATCCTCTGTCCCATCACTCACTTTTAGGAAGAGTCGGCTAAAGCTTTGGAGAAGACTCTGAAGACCCAGAAACCCAGAGGGGCTCTCCTGAGGGTCGCCATCATGGATCGGGACAGCAGAGGAGGACACGAAGGTTGAGGAGAGCAGCAGCAGCAGGACACCCAGTTGACACATTGCGAGTGGGTGGGAGGCTGTGACAATGGCAGTTTCAGATTCCACAATCACCCCTCTGTGGCCCCTTCCCAGACCCCGCCCCGCCCACCTGCCCTGCATCCCTTGGATTCTGTCCTCACTCTCTCCATTTCAGGTGAGGCTCGTATGGGTTTTGGCCTCGCTCAGATCCCGTTCCTCACCTTTCCCTACATTCGCGCCTTCTCCTGGACCACAGCTCGGCTACCCAGCCCCGGACACTGGCAGTTAATATCCAGTTCTGTCCTCGAGCCTGGGCAGATTACTGGAGCGTTAGTTGGGTGCCACTATTCCGCGAGACTGGCCACGCCCCAATTGTCTCACCACGCCCACCTCCCCCGGGTCACAGGAGAATCATCACTATGCATCCGGCATATCCACACCTCTATTCATTGACCACACCTCTTAAACCAGAGCCCTATGAATGGCCACACCCCCACGTGGTGACGCCACCCCTGTACCAGGCATTTATTCTACGTCATGCCTAAGAGCAACCATTTCTTTTTCGGCTAATTTTAAGTCAGATTTTCTTCTCTGGCTCTGCCTCATCAAAGGGCGCGCCCTCTTTCACTGACAGCACCTCCACCCGCTGGCCTACCTAAATTCTCCTTGATCTCTCTACAAGACACACGCCTGCCATGCCTCTTAAGGCACAGCCACCTGTCTTCCTGGTCTTGCCCCCAGGTGATGACCTCATAGATGAACCAGACCTTCCTTCTGTGGTCATACCCCTGCATACAGAGTCACATTTCCATTCTTCACAACTTCCCTTAAGCTTAGTGGTCCTCTCCTGATCATGCTCCTATGTTATAACCACGCTCCTACTTGACCTTACCTTCCAACCTCTATTACCTGGCCTGGCCATTTTGAGTTGGCCACGCCCCTGACTCACAGGGACATGCCCTTATTACTGATCTCAATCCTAGAACCCTCAGTTCTGCCCAATGTTCTCTGAGCTCGACCCTCCCGAGGGAGCCAACCATCAATCACGGATGGCCAAGCCCTTTAAACTGGAGCAATGCTCACCACCAGGTCATGCCTCTGTGTCCCAGAATTCCTCGCACTCTTGTTCATTCCATATCCGGGCCTAAGATCATTCACTTAATTTTATTCAGACTGCTCTCGCACAGGAATGTCATGGTGCAGATGTGGAGGTCAGAGGCAACTTTCAAGAGTTGGTTCTTGCCTGCCTCTAGGATCAAACTGAGGCTTGTCTTCAGGTGCCTTCAGCACCAAGCCATCTGGTTTGCACTCATTTATCGACTACTTCTGAGTATTACCGTAGATGCCTTCTTGTTTTCCAGCTCAATTCATTTCAGAAGACCAACTATCTCCAATAACCTAAGTGCAGTCCTGTGTTGTATTTTCCAAGAAACCCTAAATCCAAGCTTCCTTCTTTTTCAGACCCACAAAGCCCATATGGCAGCTACTCTTGGTTGTTGAGTTTGAAGACAGCCAGCCCCTTTCCCCCCTCTTTTTTCTCATTTTCTGCTTTTTAAATTTAGAAATAGGGTCTTTCTTATGCATCCTAGACTGGCCTTGAACTATGCAGAGAAGGGTGACCTTGAGTGTGTGTGTGTGCATACAAGCAGGTGTGGAGGTCAGATAATAACTTTCAGGAGTCTGTTCTTTCCACCATGTGGAAAGTGGACATTGAACTCAAGTTGTCAGGATATCCAGCAGTCCAGTAAACCAGCCACAGCCAACACAGCAAACCAATAAACACAGCAGCAGGACAAACTAGCAGCAACTTGGGGGAGCACCAAGAGGGAGAGGAGCAGCTTCAGCCTTCTTTTTTAACCACTTTGGTTTTTGTTTGTTTGTTTTTGGTTTTTCAAGACAGGGTTTCTCTGTGTATCCTTGGCTGTCCTGGACTCACTTTGTAGACCAGGCTGGCCTTGAACTCACAGAGATCCACCTGCCTCTGCCTCCTGAGTGCTGGGATTAAAGGTGTGCACCACCAAACCAGGCTGTAACTGAGTTTTTTAAGAAACAAAAACTCAGCCGGGCATGGTGGCACATGCCTTTAACCTCAGCACTGGGTAGGTAAAGGCAGGCGGATCTCTGTGAGTTTGAGGCCAGCCTGGTCTTCAAGTTCCAGGACAGCCAGGGCTGTTACACAGAGAAATCTTGTCTTGAAAAACCAAAAACCCCCCCAAAAAAAACCCAAAAAACAAAAAACCCAACAACAAAAAAAAAACCCAAAACTCTTCCCACACTGTTTTCTTTTTCTTCCTTTTTTCCTTTCCTTCTTTCTTTCTTTCTTTTTTTTCCTTTGAGAGTTTCTTTTTTTTTTTTTTTTTTTGGTTTTTCGAGACAGGGTTTCTCTGTGTAACAGCCCTGGCTGTCCTGGACTTGCTTTGTAGACCAGGCTGGCCTCCAACTCACAGAGATCTGCTGGCCTCTGCCTCCCGAGTGCTGGGATTAAAGGCGTGCACCACCACGCCTGGCTCCTTTGAGAGTTTCTGTGTGTAGCCCTGGAATTCTCTGTATACCAGGCTGGCCTCGAACTCAGAGATCTGCCTGCCTCTGCCTCCTGAGTGCTGGGATTAAAGGCGTGCGTCACCACCACCTGGCTGTTTTGGGGTTTTTGTTTGTCTGTTTTCCCAGAGGATGTCTGTAGTTCAGTGTGCTGGTCAGGTTTTTTTGTTGTTGTTGTTTTGTTTTTTTTAATCTGACAGAGGCCAGAGTCATCCAGAAGAGGAAACTTCAATTTAAAAAATATTCCTATCAGATGGACCTGTAGGCCAGTCTGCAGGGCAATGTATATCTTCATTAATGACTGATGGAGGACCCAGCCCACTGTAGCTGGTTCCACTGCTGGGCCAGTGTTCCTAGGTGCTATGAAGTTGAGCAAGTCATGGGGAGTAAACCAGGGAGCAGCACTTCTCAGCGGTCTCTGCTTCAGCTCCTGCCTCCAGGCTCTTTGAGCATGATGCTTCTGCTCCTGCCTCCAGGAGCTGTCATGCTCAAAGAGCCTGTCATGCTGACTTCCTTTCATGATGAACTACAACTTAAATAAACCCTTTCCTCCCCAAGCTACTTTTGGTCATGGTGTCTATCATAGCAATAGGAAACAAACTATAACATCCAGGCTAGCCTCAAGCCCTCAAGAGCTGGGAACACAGATTGAGTGTTATTGTTCTTACCCAGACCTTCAATTTTAAAAGAGCAAGAGACTCAGGACCTTACCTCTCTGCCCTCAGCACCCAGGTTCTGTCTCTATCCTGGGGTAGGTACCACTTGCAGACACTAACTGTGGAGTCTGCACTTCTGTGAACCTTCAGAAGCACTGGGGGGTCCAGCCCAACGGGCTTTACTCTAGCCAAGTCACAAGGAAGTGCTTCCTCATCAGAAGCAAACAAACCACCCAAACACATTACTTACCAAACAAACAGGATTTACCAGAGAGCTCTGAGGTGGGACTTCTGCTTAGCACTTCTCTCTGTAGCCCTGGCTGTCCTGGACTCACTTTGTAGACCAGGCTAGCCTTGAACTCAGAGATCCGCCTGCCTCTGCCTCCTGAGTGCTGGGATTAAAGGCATGTGCCACCATGCCCGGTGGTTCTGACCTTCTTCATCTCTGTACACACACACACACACACACACGGACACACGGACACACGGACACTGCACTGGCTGCTCTTCCGGAGGACCTGGATTTGATTCACAACATCCACTCGGTGATCCACAACCATCTGTAACTCCATTTCCAGGGGCTCCAGTGCCCTCTTCTGGCCTCTGTATGCATTAGGGCATATATGCAGACAAAACACTCATACAGATAAAATAAATTTATTTTTTTTATTTTTTTTCCCGAGACAAGGTTTCTCTGTATAACAGCCCTGGCTGTCCTGTACTCGATTTGTAGACCAGGCTGGCCTTGAATTCACAGAGATCCGCCTGCCTCTGCCTCCCGAGAGCTGGGATTAAAGGCATGAGCCACCATTCCCGGCTAAAATAAAATTTAAAATTCTAAACCAGAGCCGGGCGTGGTGGCGCACGCCTTTAATTCTAACACTTGGGGGCTGGAGAGATGGCTCAGCCGTTAAAGGCTAGGCTCACAACCAAAAATTCTAACACTTGGGAGGCAGAGGCAGGCGGATCTCTGTGAGTTCGAGGCCAGCCTGGTCTACAAAGCAAGTCCAGGACAGCTAAAGGATATACAGAGAAACCCTGTCTCGAAAAACCAAAAAAATAAATAAAAAACCAAAAACACTAAACCAGAATAAAAATTTTAGAAACACATATAAAAAATAAATTGGTAAAGATTATTTTGTTTCTGTCAATTCCACATCCTCAGCAAACACATAGACTACAGAATGGCCCCGGTCACGTCCCCTCAAGTCCCAGTACCTTCTCCCTCAGAACCCAGGGCCCCAGGCCCCAGCCTCCTCCGCGACAGCCAGGAATCCAGGCCCCTATAACCACCTCATCTCCTAGGGACCCCGGCATCCGCATCCAGTCCTTAGATGGACTCATCTTTCCCAAAGTAAGCACTTCGCCCCAGTGGGGTCCGGAGTCTGCCGCCGGGACCGCCCCCCCCCTGCGGTCCCTCCCACTTTTCCCAAACAAAGCTCCCGGCAACTTTCTCCCGGTCTCGCCCCGCCCGCCCGCGGCTCCCCTGCCCAGGCCGGGAGGTAGGAAGGCGCCGGCGGGAATCGGGATCCTGCTTTGGGGTGTGTGAGTTGGGGTGGGAAGTCCCGCGCGATGAGGTGAGGTGAGGTGCGTGTTCCTGGGACCGCGTGGGAATTGCCCGCCGCCCTCTTTCTGCCCTGGGACCCGAGTTAGACCTGGGGACGCAGTAGAAGTGCGGAGCTGGAACTTTCTCCCGAGTTAGGGGCCTGGGGATGGTCTGCGGCTGGGGGGTGCGCGCGGGGTGGCCCGGGGCTGTGGACGCAGGACCCGGGAGCGAAGGGGCGGTTGCGGAGCTAATGTTAGTGCGAGGCGTGCGCCTTGCCGGTCATCCATCCTGCAAGTGTCCGCTCTGTGGGCATGTGGCCCCCTCAGGGAGCAGGGCAGGCACGGGGGTGGTCGAGGGAAAGCCACGGGGCCGCCTGGACCTCCGTCTATGGCTCTTCCGTGGATTGGGGACCGGGGTATGAGATTATGGATGTCTGTCTTGCCCGGCTCATCTGTCTCTTTGTCTGGCCACATGAGGGTGGGCTGGGTTGGGATTTCGGCCTACGGGGGTCCTCAATGTGGATGCGACTTTGGGTTGGGCCTGGGGTCTTTGTTCGCCTAACCTCCACCAGGTCAAGGGTCCAGCAGAGGAGGGGTGGGACTCAGAACTTTGGGGACCTGGGAAAGTTCTGGAAGACATGAACCCTCCAGGGAGGCGGTATCAGACTGTATGGGAAAAGTTTTCCTTGTTCTTGGCCTCCGGAAAGTCGATGGGAACTTGGGTTGGAGCAGAGCCCAGGGGGAGGGGGCGGGGCCGCAGAGGCTGCTCGTACGCAGGCCCCGCCCACAGCGGGGTTGTGGGGAACTGGGGGAGGGGATTCCTGGGCTCTTTGTTCTGTCCTCCAGATGGCTGGGCGACCGAGTCCCAAGGCTTGATGGGTGCCCCAGCCCCGCCCCCGCCTTTTTCTGTGATTACTTTTTGATCTTGGCCAGAAAGCCCTGACTATGTCCCCTTTTTCTGTGCCTAACTGGGTCTCTGTCCCTGGAGGTCTCTGCTTCATTCACCCTCTGCCTGGATCTTGTCTTGTCTTGGACACTCTGTCCTCTACTCTCTGGATCTTGGTCTTGGACTCAGCTTTGCTTTTCCAGCAGCTGCTGCTCCCTTCTTAGCACTTGTTCTTTCTTAGTGGGATTGGAGGGTCTCACTCCTGGCAACTAGCCAGACTCTGGTCTTCCCTAAAATCGGTGATTAAAACTCAGCTTTAGACCTAACGGCCTCAGGCACCACCATGAAGTGGTCGGGTGACTTTAACTCAATGCAAGTTCCTCTGTAAGCTCAGGGAAAGAACAGCCTACCAGATCCCAGGCTTGGATTCCTCTTCTCTCTCAGATCCAGGGGTCCAGGCCCTAGTCTCCTTTTCAACCTCGTGGTCCAGGCCTAGCTTCCTCCCTCAGTCAGGGCTTCCGCCCTGTTCTTGCAGCCCCATATGTAGCTGCTCATTTTTGTCTCTGCAGGCCCAGATGGGGGATCCCCGGACTGGGGCCCCCCCTGGATGATGGCGGGGCCTGGACGGGCAGTGAGGAAGGCAGCGAGGAGGGCACCGGAGGCAGTGAGGGTGTTGGAGGTGATGGGGGCCCTGATGCAGAGGGTGTGTGGAGCCCCGACATCGAGCAGAGTTTTCAAGAAGCCCTAGCCATCTACCCTCCCTGTGGCCGTCGAAAGATCATCCTGTCAGATGAGGGCAAGATGTATGGTGAGTCTCCAGTGGTGGCTGGCCCAATGAGAGAGGTCACACTAGCTAAAGTGTCCAGAGTCTAGCCAACTGTGGCAGCACACACCTCGAGAGTTCAGGGTCATCCTCAGCTGCATACTGAGCTCTGCATTAGCCTGACCTATATAAGACCCTGTCTCAAAATAATACAAATGAGGCTGAGTGTGTTGGTGGGCAGATTTGAGGCCAGCCTGGTCTACATAGAGATTGTTCTAGGACCCTGTCTCAAAAAACCAAAAATAAATAAACAAAAATAAATAAATGGAAACAAACAAAGACAGAACAAAGGATTGTACTCTTCCCATGACTTGGCCTCTAGCATTTTTTTTCTGCACAGATGAGGGAAACTGAGGCCCAGGAAGACTAAGTGATTTGCCGGTAGCCACATAGCTAGTATGTGACTGAGGAGTCCTCCAGCCCTGCTTGACTGTATTTAAGTGGGGATTGTTGCCTTGGTGACTTTATCCCTCATCCATGTCTTCTCTGGCAGGAAGTTCTGTTCTTACTCTTTTCTATTTTGACTCCTTCAGGCCGGAACGAACTCATTGCCCGCTACATCAAGCTGAGGACGGGGAAGACGAGGACTCGCAAGCAGGTCTTGGGACTGACACTTTGGGGCTTTGGTCTGGGGTGGGGCATTTCCTGAGGTCCATCTCCATGTGGGCTGGCTCAGGTTCAAGGCAGTGTGGTTTGTATGATTAAACAAGAAACAAAAAGCTTGTATGTGGGGGTGGGAGGCATCTGTGGGTGTGTGAGCATGGGCGTGTGGAGAGGTCAGTGGATGGCCTCCGCTTTCATTGAGGCAGCTGCCCACTACTTGGGACTGGGTCTCTTACTGGCCTAGAACTTGCTGATTCAGCCAGACTGGGTATCCAGCAAGTGGCAGTCTGGACCGTCTGGACCCCTAGTGCTGGGATTGCTGGTTCACACAGACTGAACTCAAGTCCTCGTGCAGGGAGGACAAGCTTTACCAGCTAAATCATCTTCCTGGCCTCTGGTTCCTGTGGTTTTCCCTGTGTTGTAGGCATGCCAGGTTTTTCCTTAAAATGTTTCTATTATTTGCCCGTGAAATGGCTCATTGGGTAAAGGGGGTTACTGCTAAGCCTGACTACCTTAGCTTAATCTCTGGGACTCATACGGTAGGAGGACCAGATCCCACAACTTTCTCCCTGGCCTCTGTGTGTGTGCACCATGACGCACTTGAACCCACACACATAATGACATACATAATGAAAATGCAAAAACTTTTAAGTATACTTTTTATTACATTTCCATGTGCATGCGTGTGTGTGTACATGTGCTATGTTATACATGTAGAAATCAGGAGACAACATTCAGGAGTTGGTGCTGTCTGTTCACCACCTAGGTCTCAGGGATGGAACTTTGGATATTAGGCCTGGTGCTAAGTGCCTTCATCTGCTGAGCCATCTTGTCAGCCCTCATAGTTAGTTCTGTAGGACGTTTATTATAAAGAGAAGCTCAGGGAGAGACTGAGAACGCAGGAAGAATGGATGGGAGAGGCCTGGGCCTTGGAGGCTGCACCTGCATTCCTGCAGACAGCCTGTGATCTCAGGCTGTATTACCTGTGGAAGAACAGCTTGTGCAGCTACAGGGAGGAAGGGAGGGGTAGTGGATGGAGGGTAGAAGACTGTGCCCAAACCTGCTTTTGGTCCCTCCAGGTCTCAAGTCACATCCAGGTTTTGGCACGAAGGAAATCGAGAGAAATTCAGTCCAAGCTGAAGGTAAGGAGGAAGGCAGGTCAACAGGCGTGGAGGGAGGGTGGGTGGGCATGAGGAGAGGAGGGGTGGGGTAAGAGAGACAGACAGGTAGACTCAGAGAGATGGGAAGGGACAGTGACCCTGGGAGAGAGAAACACATACATGGGGGGTGGGGGCATAGACTCAGAGTCAGCAAAACAGACGCACACATACACGCACACGCACCAGTGGAGGGAATGGGAGGTCAGAGATGCAGAGAGAGATCCATGGGAGCCAGAGACCCTGAGGGGACCAGTGTGGCTACAGGTGGTTTGTGTAGCTTGTGTAGGAGTAGCTGACAGGTTGGTTCTCTTTCTGCTACATTCCTTCCCTCCCACTGTCTCTGCTGGTCTCATTTCTTTTCCCTGTTATTCCATTCTTGCCTCCCTTGGCCTGCATGTACGCTTTCCTGTGAGAGAGGATACTATCTACTCTCTTTTCTTCACCCTAAATCCAGCCCCCTGTGCCCTCCAGCCTGAACCCCCCCATCACTGTCCCTCTGTGTGTGATTTATTTTAGCCTCAGGGATGGTTACTTCCTGTTCTTTCACCTTGAAATGGCCCCTTCCTTTTCTGAAACTCTGAGCTTCTGGTCTTTTCTGCTCTTTCTCAGTCCCCTCTGTGTTCTGTCTGGAATATGAAACACCTCCTTCCTGTTCCCAGGGGAGTCTGGGAAGTCTCATTTCCTGTAGCCCAGGCATCCAGAAACACTATGTCCAGACTTTCTTTACTTAGAAAACCTGTTAGTATCTTTTTCTGGGCTTGCAAACCTTTTCTCTGAAGCGAGGTGCGTCCTGTTCTGTGTGCACCGCCCCCCTCCTGCTCCTTGCTGACCCCGGGCGGTGTCTGGGACTAAGGGAGATGTAGTACAGCCTGCATGCAGTTCAAAAGCTGTGTTTTCTTCCCTTGGCACCTCCCCCACCCTGGGTCAGACTCTGAAAGTGGTAAGTCCTCTTGCCCATCTTCCCTCACCTGTACCTCAAGCACTGCCCTTCCAGAGGAGGCCAGCAGAGGCACAAGGTTTGGGTGGGGGAGCTGACCCCTCCCTAACCCTGTGTCACAGCTCCCCTTGTCTTCAACTCCTACCCCAACCCCGAAATTATCCCATCCTGGCTATCTTAATTAGAACTCCCCACTAACCTGGACCTCAACCTTCCCCCAGGACCAAGTCTCCAAGGACAAGGCGTTCCAGACGATGGCTACCATGTCCTCAGCCCAGCTCATCTCCACGCCTTCCCTCCAGGCCAAGCTGGGTCCTTCTGGCCCTCAGGTGTCCTGGGTTGGGGACTGTGGAGATCTAGAACGGAAGGAAGGGGCTGTAATGGCCAACAGAAGATGTCTGACCCTCATCTGTGTCTCCTCTCTAGGCCACTGAGCTTTTCCAGTTCTGGTCAGGGAGTTCTGGGCCACCGTGGAATGTTCCAGAGTGAGTACTTTGTGTCCCCCGCACTTTCCCTTCCCTCCCACTTAGATTCTGGAACCATACCACGTGACTTGGAAGTCTAGCACCATACTTTGCTCCTTAGAGTCTTGGTGTGGGTGACCTCTTCTATGCTTAGGGCCCCCTTACTTCATCTCTGAAAAGGGATGCATGTACATCGGAATATGACTCCTAAGTTGAGACTATAAGTCCCAGAGGCTCATGGGAAGGTAGATGTAAGGCCCCAGAGGCTGCTAGAGGGATATGTGGGTTCCAAAGCATCATGGGTAAGCAGTTGTTTGGCCAAGTACTCCTGGGAGAGATGAATGAGCCCCCAAAGGATCACCTGGGAGGGATGTAGGGGACCCAGAGAATAATGGGAAGACAATTGCAGCACTAGAGGCTCCTGTAAGAGACAAAGGAAGCTATAAAGTTTTGTGAGAAGACAATTATTGATACAGATGGTCCTGGAAGGGACAAGAAGGGCTCATAAGCTTATGGGGAGGAAATTTTAAGGCTCCTTAGGGAGATAGGGGGAGAATGGAGATTTAAGGCTTAAGGTCAGAGTTCCCAAGAGGCTTATGGGAAGACAATAATAGACCTAGAGGCATCTGGGAAGGATGAGTGGGTCTCAGAGGATCATGGGAGGGCAGTTGTAGATCAAGAAATTCCGAGTCAGCTCTGGGGCTTAAGAGTGGGGAAGGGCTTACTTTATTCTTTCATACTTGGGAGGGAGAAAATGAGTATCAGGTGTACCTGGCTTGGCCTCACCTCTGAGACCCCTGGACCCTGAGGTCATCCAGATGTGTTATAGAAAAAGGGGCCCTGGGGCCAGCCTAACTGGGCTGGATGTTAGTGCATCATGGCTGTTATGAGGGCAACATAGGAGTGTGCATTGTGAGACAATGAGATGATAGGTTGTGGATCTAGACACCGGGGACACAGGAAAGGTCAGAACATGTTCCCAGGGGCTGAGGGCACTGCAGGTGGCGCTGCTGTACAGGAATGGCTGGGCACTGGTGAGGCCACAGTCAAATGGGGGGAGACCAGCGCTGACTAAGCTGTTATTTTCAGAGATACAAAATGGAAGTGTGTGCAGTGTTGTGAGGAGCCACTGTGGGTTTTATGGTGAGGGAGAAAGTTCTGGGGTTTTCTTTGAAGTGTGTGCAGTGTTGTGAGGAGCCACTGTGGGTTTTATGGCGAGGGAGAAAGTTCTGGGGTTTTCTTTGAAGTGTGTGCAGTGTTGTGAGGAACCACTGTGGGTTTTATGGCAAGGGAGAAAGTTGTTTTTTTTTTTTTTTTTTTTTTGAGATTGGTAAGGTTCAGCCAAGTGAAGGATCGGGGGTGGGAATATTATAGGCAGATAAACAACATGTGTAAGGCCCACAGGCAGGAAACCGAGGTGAGCCTCTGCAGTGACAGGAGGCCTGCTTTAAGCATCTGGAACACCAGATATTTACCAAACACCTACTAAGTGTCTGGCGTGTTCTCTTACTAAGGAATAAAGTAGAAGGCTGTAATCTTCCTGGACCTGTGTTTGTGTAAAATTTAAATTAAAAAAAATATATACATATATACATATGTGTGTGTGTGTGTGTATATATATACATATATATATGAAATTGGATTCAATCTAGGGCCTTGTGCATGCTAGTCAAGTGTTCTACCACTGGGGTCCATCTCTAGTCTCAAGGGTCTGCTTTTGTTTATTTGAGACAAGCTCTCAGCTCTGTAGCCCAGACTAGATCCTCCTGCCTCAGCCCCTAACATCACAGACATTCTGTGATGTGGACTGTGTGCCACCTATATCCACTAAGAACTCTGTTTTAGAAGACCAGGTAGATCTTTCTGAGGAGCAGACATTTTAATGATGGCCAGATGACGAGAGATCATGGTGTTGTGGGAAATCCATTGAAGAACAAATTTTTGAGAGCTGAGACTCCAATTGGAAGGTCCCTGGCATTTGTCTTTCTCATCTTGGTCTGTTGACCCTTGACCTCTTCTGACCTCTCAGTCTTCTGGCCCTTGCTTCCTCAGCTATATCTAGGCCTCTGGAGTGTGAGTCTACAATGATTATTTGTGAGTGGCCAGTTACAGCTGGGCGTGGTGGCACATGCCTTTAGTTCCAGCTCTTGGGAAGGAGGCAGGTGGGTCTTTGTGAGTTCCAGGAGAGCCTGTTTCAAAAACAAAAGAATTAAATTTACATAAAAAGTTCCATTCCTCAGGCATATCAGCTGGAATAGTGCAAAAGCGGCAATGTGGCCAATGGCCGCTTCTTAGGACAGTACAGAGGTGGAACAGGTGTAGTGGCTTATTCCCATCATCCCAGTACCCTAGAGACTGAGGCAGAAGGATCTTGAGTTCCAGGTCAGTCTGGGCTACACAACAAGACCCTGCACCCAAAACCCAGAACCTGGGGGGTTCAGCTCAGTGGTAGAGCTTCTGCCTAGAGTCTCTTAGTGAAGACTGGGGCATGGCGCAATGATAGAGCACCTGCCTGGAAACCCCCTGTGCGGGGCATCCCATGATGCTCTGTGGAGGCCGTGCCTCCTAGCATACTTAAAGAACTAGGTCCAATTCTAGTATTCCAAACCAACAAAAATCCCGGTCCTCATGGTTGGGACTGACTGGGGTTGGAGTCCAGGCTTTTGGCACCCCAGCTGTGTGGCTTTAGGCTGGTCAGTTGACACCAGCCTTAGTCTCATGTGAGAAACAAGAAGAGCCACCATTGCACCCACTGTGTTGTCAGAACAGTCATGGAATGTTCTCGTGGGGGAGCCTGGCTTCCCATGGGGACAGGTCATACTGGCTGGTTTAGCCAGCATCGTTCCACTGCACTCATAGGGTTCCCTTTGTCCTGCAGCGTGAAGCCATTCTCACAGACACCGTTCTCCGTGTCACTGACTCCCCCATCCACTGACCTGCCAGGTGAGAGCCCGTTCCCCGTGACCCCAGTGTCTCCCTGCTTTCTCTGCTCCTGACCCTAACAGGAATTCCTTCACCTTTGTGTCAGCTGGGCACAACCAAGTGGTCAAAACCCAAACCAAATTAGCTGAAGCAAAAGGATGAGGAAAGAAAGATGAGAACAGAATGGTGGCTTCAGGCATGGCTGGATCCAGCAACTCAATGTCACCATTAGGGCTTACATCCGTCAGCTTCATTTCCATGTCAACTCTGCCAACAGCCCAGAGTTCTACACCAGTGTGAATTCCCAGCTCTCTTGGTTTTGTCATTTACTTTTCTGTTGCTGTGACATGCTGCCACCGTGGCCAAGGCAAACTTTAGAGAGTTTATTTGGGGTTCTAGAGGCTTTAGAGTTCATCCATGAGAGCCGAATGGAGGCATGGAGGCAGGAGCGGGAAACTGAAAGTGCCCATCTATTTTTTTTTGAGGGGGGTTTGGTTTTGATTTTTGTTTTTGTTTTTCAGGACAAGAGTTTCTCAGTGCACCTCTGGGTGTCCTGGAACTCACTCTGTAGACCATGCTGGCCTTGAACTCAGAGATCTGCCTGTCTCTGGCTCCTGAGCGCTGGGATTAAAGGCAGGTGCCGTTATGCCCAGCCTCAGGTCTCACACCTTGAACCATAAACTTGAAGAAGAGAATACAAACTGGGAATAGTGTAGGCTTTGAAACCTCAAAGCCCACCCCCAGTGACATACTTCCTCTGGCGAGGCTGCCTTCTAAACCTACTCAGACAGTACTATGAGAAACAGCATGTGCAAGCCACCACACTGAGGTCTTATAATTCATCAATTATAAGTAACATCTGGCTGTAAATAGCAGAATATCTAAATTAGTACCCAGAAAAGTAAAAGCTTTTTTTTTTTTTTTTGGTTTTTCGAGACAGGGTTTCTCTGTTTAACAGCTCTGGCTGTCCTGGACTCGCTTTGTAGACCAGGCTGGCCTCGAACTCTCAAAGATCCGCCTGCCTCTGCCTCCCAAGTGCTGGGATTAAAGGCGTGCGCCACCACCGCCCAGCTCAGAAAAGTAAAAGCTTTAATGATCCCAGTTGATGCAAGGTCTAGAGGCGGTCTTGCCAGCTCAGTCATCTCAGGTCATGTATCTCTGGAGTTCACTCTGCCTCTGTCTCATGACCGCTGCAGCTCTGCCACACACCTGGCAAATGGGACTTGGTCAGGGCCAAAAGCTGCTTCTCCCAAATTTTTGTCATTTGAATTCTTTTCAGGTACATTCCCTCTAACACTCTCAATGGCCTCTTTTAGCTGCATGGGAGCCTGGAGGGGGGAATTTTATTTGTATGAGTAATTTGTTTGCATATAAGTGTGCTGGGTGTATGCCTGGTGCCCTCGGGGAGCCAGAGGAGAACATGTTAGCTCTCCTGGAACTGGAGGTATAAACTGTTGTGAATCAGATCTTGTCAGGAGCCCCCCAGTGCTCTTAAGAGCTGACCTATCATCTCTCAGTTCCCCACCCCCCCCTCAGTTTCCTTTTTTGAGACCGTCTCCTGTATCTCAGATGGGAACTTGCTCTGTAGCTGTGTGTGCTACAAACTCATGCCCCTGCCTCCACCTCCCAGTTCTAGGATGGTGTGCACCCCTTTCGAGTCGGTGTGGTGTTAGGGAAAGGAGCTCAGGGTCTCCTGCATGCCGGGCAGGCTCTCTACCAGAAGGGTCACCTGTCTATCTCTGGCCCTTATAGCTCAAAGTGAAGGCGGCCAAGAGAAAACAGTGGCAGCCTACCCATCCTTTTGAGCAGTTTTCCTTTCTTCTTTTTCAAGGGTACGAGCCGCCCCCAGCCCTCTCTCCGCTGCCTCCACCTGCTCCGTCTCCCCCAGCCTGGCAGGCTCGGGCCCTGGGCACGGCACGTCTGCAGCTGGTAGAGTTCTCAGCGTTTGTGGAACCGCCGGACGCAGTTGACACAGTGAGTGAAACCCCGGGCAGTTGCTGGAGTGCAGAGGGAACGGGAGAGGACATAGAGCTGCTGTCCCCATCGGCAGCGACAACATCCTCGGGGCTCATTCAGATGGCCTGCTTGGGTCCCCTTGCGGGATTTCTTATTTATGTGGAAGCAGAAGCCAACCTGAGGTGTATCTACCTTGTTTTTTGAGACAGTCTCATTGAACTTGAGTTTCTTCAGTAGCCCATGCTGGCTGACCAGTACGCCTCAGGGATACACACCTGTCCCTCTCTCGGCATCGAAATGACAGGCATATGCTGCCATGTTGAGAACTGAACATAGTTATTCACTCATCTAACATCAGATTCCTGCTGTTTGACAGGCTTTGCAATAACACAGTAGGGAAATGGGAAAGAGATGTTATTTATTGTTAAGGTGGGTCTGTGTAGCTTAGGCTATCCTCAAACTCTCAGTGATATATTTTTTCTTTCTTTTTTTGGTTTTTCGAGACTGGGTTTCTCTGTGTAACAAACCCTGGCTGTCCTGGACTCGCTTGTAGACGAGGCTGGCCTCCAACTTAAAGAGATCCACCTGCCTCTGCCTCCGGAGTGCTGGGATCAAAGGCGTGCACCACCACATTTGGCTCAGTGATTTTTTTTTTTTAATGTCAGTTTCCTGGGGGCTGGGATGATAAGCATGCACCGCAGTGCCCAGCTTTTCATGTGAGCTCTCAGCAGGTATGCTTAGCAGATGTGTTGCCCCACCAATTCAGGACCTGGCCCTTTCCATTTTGTGGCTCTACCATTTTCTAGGGTTATAGAATCTTTTGGGTTCTCTGCATCTGGCCAGCATATGGAGAAAGAGAGAGGGTGGGATTGTCTGTGCCCAGGTTTTATGAGCCTGGCTTTAAGGAGGTGACTCATAGGTCTGTTCACAACCCATTGGCCAGGTTTTGGTCACGTGCTTACGCCTAACTGAAGAGGCCTGGGAAATGTAGTTCACAGCACGCAGTGTCTCTGCAGCACACTAATGCCATCCACCAGGTTGTCAGGGTCACTAAAAAAACGGTGATGCTGTTGACTCTTACATTGGAAATCTGTGATCCCCACACCCTGGAGGACGACTTCTGTGCGGAAAGTCGGTCTGAGGGCCGCGGATGTAGCTCAGTGGGTAGAGAGCAAGCGTGTAAGAAGCTTGGGGCTACACCCAGGGTTGCAGCTAGCAGATGGGGCGGTGCATGTGTGCAGTCTCAGCACCCTGGAGGTGGAGGCAGGAGGGTCAGAAGTTCGTGGTTATCCTCTGTCATATTGGGAGTTCTGAGTCTAGCATAAGACACTGTCTCAACAAAACAAGTCCAGCGTGGTGGTACACACCTTTAATCCCAGAACTTCAGAGGCAGAGTTGAGAGCATCTCTTGACAGTTTGAAGTTTGAAGTCAGCGTGGTCTACAGAATGAGTTCCAGGACAGCCAGCGTTGCACAGAGAAACCCCCAAAACTAATTTGCACTATAATAGTAAATTCAAAGCCATCATGGGCTACATACAGAAAGTTGCCCTGTCTCAAAAAGCAGAAAGAGGAACCAGGCGTGGTGGTGCATGTCTTTAACCCAGTCTTAGGACTAGGGAGGCAGAGGAGGTGAAACTGTGTTCCAGGCCAGCCAGAGCTACCACGTGAGACCGCAGTGCAAAAACAACAGATGAACAAAGATAACAGCCACAATAAAAACAAACCCCAAACAAAAAAAAAAACTCCCCCAACCCCAAAACGTAACTCAAAACAAAACTGAAAACCAAGCTGCGCCCAAACAAAACCCCCACAGCAGTAATGAAGAGCCTCCTCCTATCCCACTTGACCTGGAAGCTGAAGCCTTTTCAAGCTGCTCACAAACCCTTGTGCAATCTGAACCCTGTTCCTGCTGTGTCTTTTGCCTTCGTGCTTACCACTTGGGCCCCTCCTGCCTCCGGGCCTTTCTGCCTGCCTTCCCTACATACAGTCTGGGAAGTGCCTTCCCTGGGTCTTGCTGTGACTGACTCTGACTTGTACAGCTTAATAAATCTCATGAGATTTTCCCAAGCCTCCCACTAGAAAATACCATGTGCCATCTTTTTATTTAAAAACATTTTTTTTTAATTTCATGTGCATTGGTGCTTGCCTGCATGTCTGTGTGGGGATGTCAGATTCCCTCAGAACAGGAGTTACAGACAGTTGTGAGCTGCCATTTGGGTGCTTGGAATTGAACCTGGGTCCTCAGAAGAGCAGCCAGTGCCCTTAACCACTGAGCCATCTCTCCAGCCTTTTATAAGACTTTTTAAAGTGTGGGGTGTGTGTGTGTGTGTGTGTGTGTGTGTTTTGTGTCAAGGTGCCGGAAGAGTCCAGAAGAGAGCATCAGGTGCCCTGGAGCTGGAGCTGCAGGTAGCTGTGAGCCCCTTCTCTTGCAGCCATGTACCATCATACCTGGTTCACGCACCATTGTTTTTGAGCCTTTTTCTATTCTTACCAGGATCTTTTTCATGGTATAAGTTATTCCTGACATTTCTGTTATCTGTAAATTAATTTATGCCTCCCTTCTCTGTGGTACACTGAACTCTGCAAAGTTCAGGAACATTAAATGGTCTTTTAGCCACAGGACAGAGAGCAGTAACAACATAGCCAGCCTGTCTAGTTCTTTTTTTGTTTGTTTTTCAAGATAGGGTTTCTCTGTGTATCCCTTTGCTGTCCTGGAACTCACTCTGTAGACCAGGCTGGCCTTGAACTTACAGAGATCCACCTGCCTCTGCCTCCTTAGTGCTGGGATTGAAGGCATGTGCCACCAAACCTGGCAGTTACACACAGCTGTGAACTGCCATGTAGGTGCTGGGATTTGAACCTGGGTCCTTTGGAAGGGCAGCTAGTGCTCTTAACTTCTGAGCTGTCTCTACAGCCCACCTATCTAGTTCTTGTGTATACAGAGATCTCCCTGGGGAGCTAGCAACCTTTTCCTGAAAGAACATGTGTGAGTTGAGCTTTGAGGGTCATATAGGAGTTTGCTCAATGTAGCATTGTAAATTCCAGGCATAGAAATGGAATTTCCAAGGAAATTAATGCAAAATATGGTGAGAACCAGTCGGGTTACAGAGAGAAGGGCAGGCACTGGATTCTGGTGGGTTGGCCAACTCTAGGGCTGTGTGAGGAATGAACATGTTGTAGTGCTAGACTAGAGAATGGAAGAGGATGGGATCTCAGCAGGTTGGGACAGGAAGGACGGGATTGGGTAGACTGCTGGACCCATTTGCTCGCCATTGGGTCTGCTGGGTGAGGTCTTGGCCAGCCCGTCCCCTCACTCTCCTGCCTCTGCAGTTCCAGAGGCACCTGTTTGTCCACATCAGTCAGCAGTGCCCCAGCCCTGGAGCGCCACCCCTGGAGAGTGTGGATGTGCGGCAGATCTATGACAAGTTCCCAGAGAAGAAGGGTGGCCTCCGGGAGCTGTATGACCGAGGGCCGCCCCACGCCTTCTTCCTGGTCAAGTTCTGGGTGAGTGCTCCTGACTCAGGGCCCTCTTAACTGGGTCCGAGGAGGGTGAGTGTCTGCAGATTTTGGGGACATAATCAGCTGTGTCTAAGAGCACATTCAGTCTTTCTTTTTTTTTTTTTTTTTTTGGTTTTTCGAGACAGGGTTTCTCTGTGTAGCCCTGGCTGTCCTGGACTCACTTTGTAGACCAGGCTGGCCTCGAACTCGCAAAGATCCACCTGCCTCTGCCTCCCGAGTGCTGGGATTAAAGGCGTGCGCCACCACGCCCAGCTCACCTTCAGTCTTTCTTAGGCCCATCTGGTTTGGTGTCCAGTTGCATAATTGGCACTGTAGCACTCATGGTGGTGGGAGGGTCTGGTCCTCCAGATTTCAGTCAGTTTGGTCTCCCTGGGTGTCTGGTTATAAGATTTCTGAGCCTTGTGTCATGGTGCACGCCTGTCATTCCAACGCTCAGGAGAATGCAGAGTTCTTAAGGACAGCCTGCATTACTTAGGGAGAACTTAGCTCAAAAGAAAATAAAGTGTCTGGAGAGATGGTGCAGCAGTTAAGAGTGCTGGTTGCTCTTCCAGAGGATGTGGGTTCAATTCTCAGCATCCACAAGTGGGATCACAAGAGTCTTTATCTGCAGTCTAGAGGATCTCTTCTGACCTCTGAGAATAGTGCACATATGTGGAGCACACACAGACGGACATGTAGGCAGAACACCCATGCACATAAAAGTAAATAAATCTTGCAAAAATATAAGAACAACAAACCCCCCAAGCTTTCTGGATGAGATGGCTCTGAATAGGCTACTGCAGGCTGGGCATTATTAGGGCTTCAGAAGCGCTGCTGGCTCCTGAGAGGGTGGGGAGGCAGCTGCTGAGGCCTTCCTCCCTGACTGTCCTGGAACTTGCTCTGTAGACCAGGCTGGCCTTGAAATCCAGAGATCAACCTGCCCCTTCGAATGCTGGGATTAAAGGTGTGAGCTATCACATGTAGCTTTCCTCTTTTTTTTTTTTTTTTTGGTTTTTCGAGACAAGCTTACTCTGTGTTAACAAGCCCTGGCTGTCCTGGACTCACTTTGTAGACAAAGCTAGTCTTGAACTCAGACATCTGCCTGCCTCTGCCTCCCGAATGCTGGGATTAAAGGCGTACACCACCATGCCCGGCACAGCCTTCCATTTTGAGACAGATTCTCCCTTGCAATGTAGCCTAGGCTGGTGTCCTCTTGCCTCAGCCTCCTAAGTGCTGGGGTTCCAGCTGTGAGCCACCATGGCCACAGGCATACGGATTTGCCCTGCATCAAAATGCCCTGTTGCTGGGGTGGTTGGTGAAGTCCTGGTTAGAGAGCTGCAGCTAAAAGTCAGGACAGAGAAGAGACAGTATCCACTCTCATGGAGGCCACAGACTTCATGAGTCCTGTCCTGCCCCTTTGTCTAACATTTGGATGATTGATAAGCAAGCGTGTGGACAGTTAGTGGCTTGGGGAGCAGACTGGCTCTGCTGCTAGCGTACCACTTGCATTCACCACCAGAGTGGGGGGGGGGCAGGGTTGCGGGAGGATATGAGACCTTAACCAGGTGCTTGGGGTAACTTGCCTGTGAGTAACTAGGCCCTTGGCAGGGGCTAAAGGGCTAAAGTCTGTTTTCCTCCCTCCATTTTCTTAGTCTTAAACCCTCCAACCTTCCCCACCCCTTTTCCCAATTTGAGACACAGTCTCCTGCTGTGTATAGACCATGCGGGTCTCAGACTCACAACTCTCCTACATCAGCCGCCCATGTGCATTATAAGCTCGCACTGTCATGCCTGGCTAGAGCTGAACTCTAGAGCTAGTGGCTTTGGGCAAAAAAAGTTGGGTTCTATGGCTCCAGAGAATGAGGGTCAGGACTATTCTGGGGACCCTGACCTCCTGAACAGTGGGTGGGGCTTCTGCAGAGCCCAGCTCATGCTGACTTGGGGACATTGGAAGCTGAGACAGGGTGTGGGGATGGGCAAGTGGGCGCAACTCAGGGAGCCAGGCTCCGGGTCAGAATTTGTCGGGTTTCCCTCAACTCACCTGTGCCTCTCCATCTTGTCTCAGGCGGACCTGAACTGGGGCCCAAGTGGTGAGGAGGCAGGTAGCAGTGGAGGCAGCGGTGGCTTCTATGGAGTGAGCAGCCAGTATGAGAGCCGGGAGCTCATGACACTTACCTGCTCCTCCAAGGTCTGCTCCTTTGGCAAGCAAGTGGTGGAGAAGGTGGAGGTGAGGCCCAGGGCTAGGGTACTACATGCATCTGGAGTAAGCAGTCACAAGCACATGGGCGTGTGTAAGGTAGGGACATCCTAGCCTCTCTGGTCATTAGTATTTAACTAGGAACTAACTCAAGAGTTCAAAGAAGGCTGACAATGTAGTTGACTTAGTAGAGTGATTGCCCCGATCCATATAAACCCCAAGCATCAGGAGTTTCAAGTCCATCCTCAGCTACATAAAGAGTTCCAGGCTGGCCTGGGCTACATGAGACCCTGTCTCAAATCAAACAGGAACACGCAACTAAAAGTCACAGCTAGGGGCTCATTTCAAGGGCTGAAAGGGGTAGAGATTGAAGCTGCAAGATGAAGAATGCTCTCGGGTGTGGTGGGAGGCTGTGGAGTGAGGTGGCACAGATATTATGCTTCAGGGACTATGGGGTCTTGAAGCCTCGAGCTCAGCTTGAAGATGGTACCGAGGGTGTTTGGAGGTCACTGGGGTTTCAGACCTATGTCTCTGAGGACATGGAGGCTTCCTTGTTTGCAGGTCAGAGGCCCAGGCAGGGTTGGACACCCAGGGGCTCTGGTTGTTAAAGGTGGGGTGCTGAGGGAGTGGTGGTGGCCCCTCAAAGGCAAAGGGTGAAGCTTAGTTCCTAGAGTGACCGCTGTGTCTCTTAGCCACTGTCTTTCCCACTCCCAGACGGAGCGGGCCCAGCTGGAGGACGGGCGCTTTGTGTACCGCCTGCTGCGGTCTCCCATGTGTGAGTACTTGGTTAACTTCCTGCACAAGCTGCGGCAGCTGCCGGAACGCTACATGATGAACAGTGTCTTGGAGAACTTCACCATCCTTCAGGTGACATACTAGGGCAGGCAGGCCATACTCTAGGCAGCCCCTCAGCCCCTGGGGGCTCCACAGCAGCCTCAGCCCAGGCCCTGCCAGTCAGACAGTGGGGACACCACAGATGAGCTATCCCTTCCTCCAGAACATGATGGGGGCACGTGCCATGTGGAGAGGGCCATCTTCACTAGGGGAGCTGACCTGTCTCAGCTTCTGAGCTTCTGATTTACCTCAGGAGTCCAGAGCTGAAGGGAGCTCCTTTGATAAGGGGGTTGTGCTGATTGCTGTAGTAGAGACTGGAAAAGTAGACATTCAACTGGTCGTACCCCTGCCTGTGGCATGGTGGAGATCCCTTTTCTCAGGAATGGAATGTGACAGGGAAGCCCCTCCCTGACAACTCTCAGCTTAGGGGTAACCCCTTTGCCCAAGGAACCTGACCTCCAGGGCATCCCTTCTACTTGGGGTACATAGCGTGGCAAGTGTTCCTTCCTTGGGAGGTGGGAAGAGGCCCGAAGTTTCCTTGAAAACTAGGGGTGGGTAGGGCAGTTCCATGTTGCGTGTTCCCCCTTCCCCCAGCTCCCCCTCCCCCATGCCCTGCAGCATAGCCTGTTCTCCTGGCAGGTGGTCACAAACAGGGACACTCAGGAACTGCTCCTGTGCACCGCCTATGTGTTTGAAGTCTCCACCAGTGAACGCGGAGCTCAGCACCACATCTACCGCCTGGTTAGGGACTGATGGAGCCCCAGTGCTGGTTTTTTCCCAGAATAGCCCCCCTTCCCAGGAAGGACACTTAGGCTCTCCCTGAAATCCTCATTTGGAGAGGGGGGTTATGATAAAAACAGGGTCTGATCTCAGAAGCATGAGCAATGGGGGCCAGCTCCCTCCCATCAGAGGGGAACCCACAACTTGGTTATTGAGCCGAGTGAGCTGGGTTTGAGGTTAGATCCCCAATACAAGGACCTCACAGGGAGCCTTTGATGGGACACATCACTCCTGAGCATCAGGGATTGGGGACAGGAGTGTGCACCTACAGGTCCACAGGTCCAGCACTGACCTCTCATTTCTACAAAGGCCTCTCCTTGTTCTTCCAGAAAAGGGAGCTGGCCTATGTAGGGTATGTTACTCATTGCCTTGTACCCTTTCTGTTTTCCTGTTGTCCCCCCCATGTCTTCCTCTCCTCCACACCTTCTCTGTGATCTGTGTCACAAATTGAAGATAATGGTTTCCCAGTTAGGGGCAGAGTGAAGTGGGACCTGAAAAAAATGTTTTAATATAAGGAGATATTTATACACAGTGTTAGGGATGTAATCTTATCTCAGCTAGGCAAAGCAGTGGGGTGGGACTTTTTAATTTCGTCCCTATTTTAAGTGAGCCACGGACCACCCTGCCACCTTCCTTCCCCCAAGAGTGATGGTTTATGTTTGAAGGAGAATAAAGCTATTTTTACCAAAACCAAGGGGATTTATTTGAGGTGTCATGTGGGAGGTGGCAGACAGATGGTGCGGGGAGGAGGGAGCAGGAAGGGAAGGAAGCTGGGACAGAAGTCCCTGGCCCTGTGGGGGAAGTGATGGCTGTGGACAGGGCAGACACTTAGGCCCCAGGGAATGAGGCGCGGGGTTCCAAGCCTGCTGCCAGCCAGGAAGGAAACAAACATTTCCTGACTACATGGAGGTACGTGGGTGCCGACGGGAAGGGCTGTGGCCTAGCGGTACCGGGCCAGCCGGTCGTAGACGTAGTCCAGATTTCTACACAGGAATATCGAGAGCGTCATGAAGCCAAGCTGGGAAAAAAGGAGATGCTTTAGGGTAGGAGAAGGGGTTGGAACCTGAAGGGAGAGGCAGAGTGGGTATGCAGAAGAGCTGGGAGTGATTGGCAGCATTGAGAGTCGGAAGCTCAGAGGCAGTCTGCAAAGGAGAAAGCTCAGAAGCAAGCCCAGGGTCCTTTATTCTGGAGGCTCTGCCGTCGCCGCGTGTGCCTCAACCTCCACCTCAGAGCTTTCGTTCTCAGGTGGCTCCTCTGCATCCCACATGGGCCAGGGCCCCAGTAGCATGGGTAGCTTGCCTTGTGGAGCCTTGTCCCCCCAAGTGGGGCAGGCACCCGCCATGCCCCAGCTGCCCCACGGGATGCTGCTGCGTCCGCTGCTGCTGCTTAGCCCGCCCCAGCGCCCGCAGCTGCCCTCAGCGCTCAGCCCTGGTGTAGGGCTCGAACCCTGGGCGCCCGGCAGCGACAGGGCAGGCTCTTCCCTGAGCACTCTACGATGTAGCTGCAGACACAGCGCCATCCCGCTCACCTGCGGGAGAGGGGAGGGGGGCAGCGCGCCGCGTACGGCCAATCAGTTTACCGCAGCCAGGTCTCCGCCCCATCCCACGCCATAGCTGTGGTAGATAATCTCGCCTCCGCTAAGCAGGCGCGTTTCCTCGGCAACGGGAAAACGTCTATAGATAGACAAATCACTGATGGGGGCGGGGCCAAGTCACCTCGAGAAGGCCGACTCCTAGACAGATTCCCACTATGGAGATGAGATTGTTGTGCAGCCATTTCCGGAGGCTCTGCGCGCAGCCCTGAGGATGCAGGAAACTTGTAAAAGGCGGCGTTGCTTCTGGAGCTCACGCTCAAGCCAAGGGTCCCTTCAGATACCGAATCCTAGGCATCCATCCACGATTTATCCAAGCTTTTGCCTCGTGTCGGTGTTCCAGGCTCCGCCCTTGTTTAGACCACGCCCCTCATCCTCAGAGGCTCCGCCCCTTTTGTCTCTCCCTTTCTAGTAGCCTAGTCCAGCTCAAGCTCCGCCGCCATCCAGACACTTTGTGCCTTAGTAGGTCACCGTTACGAATAAGGGACTGCCCTTTCGGTCTCGGTCTTTTCTAGTGGCCTCCCCTCCCCAAAGCCTGCTGCATGTAGCCACGGCCCGCGTAGGCCTGGACCACATCAGGCCCCGCCCGCCTTTCTGCTGTCGATTCTTGATGCCTGTGTGGATCACACTCGCCTCCGAAGGTCGCGCCCCTGCTATCTTTTTTTTTTCCCTTAGCCTCTTCCGCACCTTCTGAGGCCACGCCTCCGGTATAGCAGCACTCTCCAATCCCCCGCCGGCTCTTAAGACTCCGCCCCTTAAAGGTCCCTTCCTCCCGACCGCCAACTTCTCCAGTGCCCCACCCCTTCACATGCCCGGTGCGGTGTACTGCTACCCGCCACCGTTTGTCCTACCTCACGGTAGATGTGAGCTTTTGCGGGGAGTGCGCAAATGTCAGCAGTCTGCCTCAGCTTCGCCCGCGGCCCCAGCCGGCTTAGCTGGGAGAAGAAGAGCTTATCAAAGTCTGTAGAGTCATTGGTCGCCGTGGAGTTGTAGCAGGAGCAGGGCACCAAGAGCTCCTCAGACTCGTTCCCTCTTAGCATGCGGGCGCTGATCCAGTCCCGCGGAGAGTGCCAGCCGCAGCAGCGCAACTGATGGGGTGGGGCACAGAGTCAGGAGCCCGGTGTCACGGGTGAAGGTGTGCAGCCAGGCTGGGTGTAGGGTAGGGATGATGGGTGTGTAAGTAGCAGTGGGCTGGAGGTACGATGGGGCCAAGGGACTACTCATGGCTCAGGGTGAACCTGAGTTTGTTGGTGGGGTGATTCTGTCTCAGGATGGGTGGATGCGGGAGCCAGACTATATGCATCTAGGGACGGGAGTTCATCACATAGAAATTTTGGGACTGAGGTGGAGCAATCCCAGGGTCTAGAGTCTGGGGACTTAGTTACATGGGGTCAGAAATGCTGCCATCTGAGGGCATTCAAGCAGTGTGCCAAGGCATGGGATTGAGGGAACAGATGACCTGCTACCCACACGGAGGCAGATCCTCTTTAAACCATAAGGCAAAGCTGAGATGTTAGAGCCTGGAGCCTAAGGAGTAAAACTGTCCTGAGACAGGAGATGTGAGCTCACACCTGGAACTGTGCGTAGTCCCAGCTCTCTTCAGCTGCTGTGTTATCTGGATCTGTGCGGTAGTTGTGGATCGTCTCCAACACCAACTCCTGCACCCTTCGTTCCAGCTGAGAGGGTGTAGATGAGGCTGGGCCCAGTCGCCCCCTACCGCCCAGCCCCTCCCATAGTATTCACCCCTGGAGCACAACTTAGATTTCTTTCCGAATGACTGCCTGTGGTTCTCTTCCTCAGAATCTCAGAAGTGTTTCTAAGGGTCTTTTGCTCTCCATTGCATCTTTTTTTTTAATTTAAATTTAATTTTGGAGTAAAATTATTTTTGAATAAAATTATTCAGTAAGATAATTTTCCTGTAGCCAACATTGGTCGGGAACTCCTGATCCTCCTGCCTTTATCCTGAGTGCTGGGATTACAGGGACCCTGTGATGGGGACTGAACCAACCACCTCATGAGTACTAGACAAACTCTCAACCAGCTGAATAAATGCTACCAAGTGGAAGTCAGTGTGTGTCTGTCTGTATCTCCATCCTCCCCTTTCTCTCCAGGGTCTCTCTATGTAACTCTGGCTGCCCTGGAATTTGTTGTATATAGACCAAGCTGGCCTCACAGAGATCTGCCTGCCTCTTCCTTCAGAGCACTGAGATTAAAGGAGTGTGCCATCACACATACCTTCTTTTTTAAATAAATGTCGCCTCACTATGTTGCCCAGGCTGGCCTTGGTCTCTTGGGTCAATATGATTCTTCACCTCAGTCTGTGAGCAGCTGGGACCACATGTTTTCCCTTTCTATCTCCATGTGCCTCTGTCTCTCTGTGTCCTTGTGTCTCTGTGCATGTGTGTTAATCTGTGGCTCAGCATCCTGGATAATGGTAGTGCCCACCTGCCATTTTTTTTCTCTCTCTATCCCTGACCCTCCACCTCCATGGCTGGGATAATAGTGTTGGTAAACTCACCCGGATCCGCTGAGTGGAGATGAGGATCCCCAATGTAATCTGTGTGGCAAACAGGAGCAGCAGCATTCCAAAATACTGTGGACAGGGCAGAGAGGAAGCTCACCCTCTTGGGCCTTTGAGGGGCAGGGCAGGAATGCTTTTAGGGACTGTCACTCACCAGGCCCAGAAGACAACGCAGCTCCTTCAGAGCCCCCACACAACCCAAGAGAGCCAGGGCCATGGTGAGGACACCGGAGACAGCCAGGACCTTGGACCAGGTCTGCAGTGGCACGAAGGACAACCCTGAGGTGGTGAAAGTCAGTGAGGGTGGGCTAGAGAATGGCAGCTCCACTCGGCCACCGAGGCAGGGCTCTATCTCTTAGATCCCTGTGTCCTTTACTCTAAATCTGCCTGGCTGGGCCTCTCCCCACCCTGAGTTGGTGTTTCTCCCTCTAAGATTCTCCTCCTGTTTCTGGTCCCCAAACTTTCCTCTCTGGACCTCTGTCACCTCACATCTATATCACTACTTGTCTAGTGACCTTGAATCCATTTCTTAAACCTTTTGAGGGGAAGAAGTAAAAGGTCAATTTACTAAATTTTTCATTTTTTCTCTGAGACAGAGTCTCATGTAACTCAGGCTGGCCTCGAACTCACTTTGTAGGCAGGGCTGACCTGGAACTTCTGATCTTCCTGCCCACACCTCCCATGTGCTGGGATTACAGATGAGAGCCACCACATACACCCTAGAATTGTTCGGAGGTACAAATGAGAACATTGATCAACCCAGCGGTCAATGTGGTACCTATGAGTTGCTGTGGCTTTTGATGTCCACCCCATCAGTGGTTTCCTTGTTGTTGTTTTATTTTTGCTCTTCCCCTTCCCTGCTGGGTGACACCCAGCAAGAGATCTCCCTTCTCTGAACCTCAAAAAGGGAGGGTCTGTGAGCCCTAGTCCCAAGATGTGACACAGGAAGTATCTGAGAAATGTTTATCATTTCTATTATTATTGTTTGTAATCATGACCTCATCTTGTTGTGGTTGTTTTTGAGGCAGGATCTCATAGTCCAGCCTGGTCTCCAACCCACTATGTAGCCTAGGATATAGCCTTGAACTCCTGACCCCCCATCTCCTGAGTGCTAGGATGATAGGCACTCACTACTATATAAGAGTTACATATCCTATTTGCCAGAGAAGACACAGCGTCCTAGAGGCACAGTGGCAGTAACCAGTGGGGTGCCAGAATTTGAGCCCTGTCTGGGAAGTTGGTACCCACTGAGGCCTCCTTAGGGCAAGGAAGATGCCAGAAGATGCCTTGGGGTGGGGTTCTGGATTTAGGTCAACCCCAGCAAGAACCTCCCCTACTGATCAGCCCCCCTCACCCACAAAGGACACGAAGCTGGTCTTATCAATGAGGATCCAGGTGCCAAAGCAGAAAATCAGGCCACCTAGTACCTAGGGGAAGAGAAGAGAGAGGCTAGAGCAAATCCAGTGCCACCGTGGCCCCTGCCCGGGCCCAGGGCTGCGTAGCCATGAGTAGACTCACAAAGAAGAAGAGGTTGAAAACGAAGAGGAAGTACTTGATGAGGCTGAGGCAACTCTCTTGAGCCGACATCTTCGCCTAGATGGGGAGCGACCCACTCGAGGAACCCAGACAGAAGAAGTGTTGACCACAGGGGACAAGAGGGATAATGGGCGGAGAAGGAGAGAGACTGAGAGGCACAAAGGAAGAGGGCAGAGAAAGAGGAAGTTCCAAGGGTGGAGCTCCACCCAGCCTCTTCATTTAGTGACTGTCAGCTGGGGCCCTATCTTCTTCACCTCTTCCATGGGGTGCACAGAAGTACCTGAGGGTCCTTGGTATATGTGGGTACCAAGGACACAATCGGGGGTTCCTCGCAGGTGTCCATGGCTCAGGCAAGGTGCACAGGAGCTCTTGATGGACTTCTACCCACTTGGGTCTTGGGACCTCAGGGATGTCTCTGCAGAGGCCAACCTCACAGACACTCTGACCTCACGGCTCACTGGCTCCGCCCCCTGCAGCCTGTGGTCTTCTGCTTAGGATTCATTGCCTCTGAGCCACCCCTCTCTCTGTCTCTGTCTACCTCTGTGTGTGTTCCCTTATCTCTCTGATTCTCTCTGGGTCTCTTTCTCTCTCTCTGGATCTTTGCTCCTCTCTGCCTCTGTCCTGTGTGTCTCTTTCTCTGGGTCTACCCCTCCCCCCACTCCCTTTGAGACCAGGTGCTCCCATGTGCTTGGGGACAGGGTTGGACACCTGGGGAAGTGAAAGTGCTGCAGAGGAGGTGTGACAGTCCCAGGGGTGAGGAGGACAGCTAGGCAGTGCCTGAACATCCGGTAGAGGAAGTGAACCTCAGGTGGCACTTCCTGCCTCTGTGGAGAAACTTGTCGGTTGAAGGCCCCAGAAGATCCAGGCATGGGTAGAGGGGGTCACTTGAGCACACCCAGCATTCTACAGTTTCCTGTGAGGTGCCAGGGGTTCCTCACACTTGTCGAGTCCCCAGTTCCTCAAAGATTTCTAGTTTTGTGGGGGGTTTCCACCATCCAGCTACCTACCCAAACCTACGTCTCTGAGTTGACAGCTCTCTGTCTTCTGAGGAGACATGTCTCATATATCTTTCTTTTTTTCTTTCTTTCTTTCTCCCTCCCTCCCTCTCCCCTTTTTCTTTCGTGTGTATGTGTTCATGTGTGTGGGAGTGAGCATGTGCATTTGAAGGCCAGAGGACATCAGGTGTCATTTCTCAGGTGTATGTGTATGTGCATGTGTATGTGTGTGAGAATGTGTGGGGTGTGTATGTGTGTGTGATATGTATGTGTGTGTGGTGTGTGTATGTGTGTGTGAGAGAATGTGGGGGTGTATATGTGTGAGTGTGTGACTGTGTGTAAGAATGTGTGGGGTGTGTATGTGTGTGAGAATGTGTGTATGTGTGTGTGAGTGTGTGAATGCCACATTGTGCTTACAGAGGGCAGAAGATGACTTTTGGGGGGTTGAGTTTCTCCTGTCACAAGTTGGGCACCAAGCCACGTTCAGTTACCCACTCCCAATAAGCCAATTAAAAGAACCAAATTAGTACTGGAAAGCAGAAAAAGATTCAATGTGGCCACACTGGGAAGAGTCCAAAGAGACCCAGTGATCCCCCCTCCCCATTCCATCTTCAGGATCCTGAGACTGGGCTGTAAATGGAGGGCTAATGCTATACATATCTAGGCAGTCCCCGATGTGGTCCTACCCACCATTGTCATCCATCGTTGTCTGAGCTTCAGTCTCAACCGGTAAGGTGGTCTGGCAAGCTCTTAGAATCTTGTGAAATCTTTCTGGGAGACATTACTCCTGGTTGGCATCTTTTCCTTCTCCCAACATGAGGTTCCTAGGAGGGAGATTCCCATTTCTTTGGGGTCCATTGTTCCAGTAATCTGATAGATAGGTTGAGACACTTGGAATATCTTCCCTTCCTCCATGTGGGATCTGGGATGGAACACAGATGATCAGGTTTGGTGGTATATCTGGGTGTCTCATCTGGCGGTCTTCAATTTTATTTTATTTTTTTCGAGACAGGGTTTTCTCTGTGTAACAGCCCTGGCTGTCCTGGACTCGCTCTGTAGACCCCGCTGGCCTCGAACTCACAGAGATCCGCCTGCCTCTGCCTCCTGAGTGCTGGGATTAAAGGCGTGCGCCACCAAGCCCGGGCCCCATCTTCAATTCTTATCTGCTGTCCTTAAAGTCCCTAGTGGGCCTTTATGGAGTGTATATTGATTTTGCTACCGAAAGGGGGCTTTGAATAAATATCAATGGTTCGAAATCCATATGGAATAAATGTGAAGATCAAGTCTTCCAGTGCACCACTTCTGCCCATGTGTCAACAACATAGGCTAGTAGGCTGCACAGAGAGGGACAGGCACTGCTGCGCGCGCGCACGCACGCACGCACGCACGCACGCGGGAAGCCCCACAGCAAGCTCCTTCACCCGCTGAGGTGGAGGCACGAAGCGAGCCATGGCGCCCAGGCACGGAAACGGCGGCGGGAAAGGTCACGTGGGCTCACGATGTGGGAACGGCCTTCGAGAAGGCCGGAAGGCCTGGGGAGGTTGCTGGGCTTTGGGGCCGAGGCCTCTGCGACCTTTTCACCCTGAACAGACCCCGGAGAGCTTAGCCGGGATGTCCAGGCTGGGTGAGGGGACGCGGCCCCGGGCGCCCTGCGGCCTGCAGGCGGCCATCACACGGCCCCAGGCTCTCCACAGGACTCAGCGGGGCCTCGGCTCGCGGTGCCCCTTCTCCCTCAGCACCAGGAAAACTGCCTCCTCGCTCACGTGCCGCGCGGCACGCGCCTCCCTGACGCAGGGCTGGCCAGTCAACTTCCCGCAGCCCTTGAGGTCTGGTCTTTTGGTTGAGGCGCACACGTGGTGGGAACCCTGCCCAGCGTCATTGCCAGCCCGGGGTGGACAGCCGTTTCCTGTTTTGGAGGAGCCGGGTCACCAGCTTCCTCTCCTTTCGGAGGTCATAGGTCTGGGGAAGGAGGTAAAATGAGTGCAAGGGGTGTTTCTGAGGAGGCTCCCAAGCCTGTGGCCGCGCCAGGGCTAGTCCCAGGGTATCAGAAGTGGCCAAGTGTCCAGAGCTCAGCCCTGTAGCTCGGTGGGAGCGCACTTGCCTGGCAGGTACAAGGCCTGAGTCCAAGTACTGAATAGAGAAATGAAGAAATAAAATAAATGAGGGATCCAATTCAATGCTCAGTTCTGTCCCTGAAGGTTCCAGTTGACTGAATTTTCCAGAAAACTTGTTTTCAGTTCTGCTGGTTTTGAATGTCTTCAAGAAGGCCCTTCTTTTTCACACGAGTTGTCTGTTTTTAAATTATTACTATTATCTGATGGACTACAGAGTCAAAGTCAATACTAAGATTATGGATTTTGAGATTCCGACTTTTTTTTAATTTGGAGGTATGTCTTATTTTTGTTATGGGCAAAATACTTAGTAGTTGTGAGCGTTTGTGTGCCATAGGTAAATCTCTAGCTTCCTCAGCATGCCCAACTGTTAAAAGTTATTTCGTATACTGATTGACTGATCAGTCAGTCAAACAATACTGTGGGTGTGATTGTGGAGCATGTATCCTGGCCCATGTGTGGAGGTCAGAAGACAACTTGTGGGAGTTAATTCTCTCTTTTCTTCATGTGGAATGCAAAGACTGATCTTAGATTGCTAGCCTTGGCAGCAAGTGCATTTATACACTGAGCCATCTTGTTGGCCTCAATTTAATTAGCTTTTGAGACAGGGTCTCAAGTAGCCCAGGCTGGCCTAGAACTTGTTGTGTGGTCAAGGATAACAAAGGACTTTATTCAAATCTTTCCATCTCCACTTCCCAAGTACTGTGATTTCTGGCACAGGCCATCATACCTGCTCCTATGCAATACGGGGGATAGAACAAGCACTCTGTCAACTGAGGTACATCTCCAGCATCAGTTCTAATGAGATGATCATGTGGGTTTTTTTTTTTCAGTTTGTTTATGTGGTGTTAGGGTCTGGAACTTGATGAAGAAAACTCCTCAGACTCAGATAGTATGCAAAAACAAAGAGTGTTTTTCTGCAGAAATCCAACTTGCAGGGATCATTCAAGCAAAATGGCAAACCTGAACAAAGGCATGCAGGTCTTTTAAAGCTGTTCAGGGAAATTCCAGGAAAGGTTAGGTATTCTTTAATATAATTGAAGCATTTAAACTAAAATGCAGGTGCAAGCAAAAGCACAAGGAATCTTTAGTCAGAATTCATGAGTTTATCATAAGACAAGAGGAGTGCTAGGCATGGTGGCGCACGCCTTTAATCCCAGCACTCGGGAGGCAGAGGCAGGTGGATCTCTGTGAGTTCAACGCCAGCCTGGTCTGCAAAGTGAGTCCAGGACAGCCAGGGCTACACAGAGAAATCCTGTCTCAGAAAAAAAAAAAAAAAAGACAAGAGGGGTATTCAAGCTAGCAGTCAGCAACCTTGAGCAACCTTATCTTTCTCCAGCCAGATGGCCAGCCCACCTCTGCTTGACTGTCCCTTGTCTGTGACTTTTCCAGTAACTGATGAAATGTGAAAGCTTGCCATGGAATCAGCCTAGCAATGATGAAATTAAGCCTTTTGGGGGATGCAGAGTCCTTTGAGGTTTTTAATTAGGGGTCCCCCTAAGTTCTTCAGTGGTAGATTACACTGACAGATTTTCGTATGTTGAACCATCCCTGAATCACTGGGGTGAAGACTACTCAGTCATTTAGGATGATATTTTTGATGTGTTCTTGGATTTGGTTGAGACTATTTTATTGATGGATTTTGCCTCTATGTTCATACAGGAAATTGGTCTGTAATTTTCTTTATTTGTTGGATCTTTGTGTGGCTTAGGTATCAAGGTGACTGTGGCTTCATAAAATGAATTTGGCAATGTTCCTTCTGTTTCTATTTTGTGGAATAATTTGAGGAGTATTGGCATTAGCTCTTCTTTGAAAGTCCTGGTAGAATTCTGCACTAAAACCATCTGCACAAAAATCCCAACTGGAATGTTTTTGGAGGGGGGGTGGTTGGGAGACTTTTCATAACTGCTTCTATTTCCTTAGGGTTATAGGTCTGTTTAAATAGTTTTTCTGATCTTGATTTGACTTTGGTAAGTGTATCCACTGAGAAAGTTATTCATTTCTTTTTGATTATCCAATTTGGTGGTGTACAGGTTTTTGTATTTGTTATTGGGTTTTGTTTTGATCTTTTTCCAGACAGGGTTTCTCTGTTTAACAGAGCCCTGGCTGTCCTGGACTTGATTTGTAGACCAGACTGGCCTCAAACTCACAGAGATCTGCCTACTTTTGCCTCCCGAGTGCTGGATTAAAGGCGTCTGTCACATAGTAAAGTAAATCCAGAAAGATTCAGTAGTTAAGCTTCCTCTCACTGGTGTGCTTGTAATCACAACATATAGAAGTAAAGGCAGGAGGAACAGTTCAAGGTTATTCTTGGCCACATAATCTGGAGATCAGCCTGATGTATATGAGACCAGGATTAATTCTTTTTGAAGGTGGTGGCTTCAGAGACATAATGTTCATTCTTGCATTCTGTGAGTCAAACCTGGGCTTGGACATGCTATGCAGGAATTATTGCACTGATCTATATACCTCCAGCCCTTGATCTAATTACTTTACACCAGCTGCCACCTCCTAAAGGTTCTTCCATCTCAGTATCACCTCATTGGGGTCTAAGCTTCTAATAAATGAACCCGTAGGGGGCAATCCACATTCAAACAGTGCTAGTTCAAACAGTAGTATAACTCCTAACCCAGTCAAGAAGTAGAACATTTCTTGTTAGGTGTGGTAGCTCATCCCTGTAATCCCAGGACTCCAGGACATTGAGGCAGTAGTATTGCTATAAGTTTTAGGCCAGCCTGAGCTACAGCGTGAAGAACCCTATCTTAAAAAACCAAGAGAGAACGGGGCGTGGTGGTGCATGCCTTTAATCCCAGTACTTGGGAGGCAGAAGCCAGCCTGGTCTACAGAGTGAGTTCCAGGACAGCCAGGGCTACACAGAGAAATCCTGTTTCAAAAAAAAAAAAAAAAAAAAAAAACAACCAACCAACCAAAAAAAAAAAAAAATCAAGAGAGACAGAGAGAACATTATCATGATTCTAGAGCACCCTTTTAGGTTACAATTTGTGCTCCTTGCTTTCCTAAAATAACCTTGAGTCTGCGTGTACTGATCACTTCATTGCTTTTCTTTGTCCTTTCCCAATGTATATGGACACTACTTAATGACATAGTTTGACTTTGTTTCTTTTTTTTTTTAACTTATATGGTCTTAGTCTATCTGGAATATTTTACTTCGTGTGTGTGTGTGTGTGTGTGTGTGTGTGTGTGTGTGTGTGTGTGTAAGCCAAAGGATCACCTCCTATGTGCTTCCTCAGGGGTTGTCTACCTTGTCTCATGAGACAGTTTTTCACTATTGCAGAGCTGGCCAGTTAGACTGGGATGACTTGTGTCTCCCTCTCCCTAGAGCTGAGATTACAGGCGTGCCACCGTGCCCAGCTTTCATGTGCACCCTGGGATAGGACTGACATCCTAGGCTGGAGTGGCAAGGCCTTTACTGAACAATCTCCAGCAACCCGACAATTCTTGTTTGAGTGAGTCACTGTTCTTTCTATCTCTTCATCTGTTTCATAGACCTTTCTTTTTTCCTTTTCAGCACACTCCTTGCCCTCTGTCTCGTGGAACATTTGAAGAGCCAGAAAAGGTCAGAGTGGCAGGATCACAGTGATCGGGACAAAAGTGGCCCCAGACATGAGGTGCAGATCTATCCTCTGGCTCAGGAGTTGGGGCAGGGGGTCAGGGTAGGTAGACCAGGGGGCAGAGATGACAGAGAATAAGGAGTGAGGAAGTCCATGAAGAAGAGCAAAAGTGGGTGGGTGGAGAGAGGTGGGAGGCAGCTGCTATCTGAAATAGGGGCAAGTTAGGCTACTCTGTGAGAACTTTATGAACTGAGCTGGTGTGTTGACAAATGGGAAGGCTTGCAGAGGTAAAGTAAGGTTTTCTGCCTTTCTGTGGGGAGCAGAGGCAGAAGTGTCATGAGCACCAGGACAGCCTGGACACACAGTAATTCACTGTCTCAAAACAGCAAAAGCAAGTCACTGCAGAGTCAGGCTGACCCTCTCTCTCTTCCTCTGTTCCCTCCCTCCCTATCTTCTTTCTCTCTGTAGCCCAAGACTGGCCTCAGAGTCATGCTGGTCCTGCTAGTTCAAGCGCTGCGAGCTCTGGAGGGCGTATATCTGTTTTCAGAGGTCCTTAGTGTGGTTCCCACCTTCCTGCCTATTAACTTTATCTGCCCAGACCCCTGTCCCTTGTGTTAAAACATTTTGAAGAAGTTAAAAAAAAAAGTAAGAGATGTGTGTGAGGCATGAGTGCTGTCTGTGGCGACTGTGAGGTGGATGGGTATGGTGCGTATCTGTACATGTGGTGCATGAGTATGTGTGGGTGTGCTAAATCATTCATGTGTGTGGTATATGTAGGTGCTGTGTGTGTCTGTGTGGTACATGTGTATGTGGTACTTGTGTGTATGGTTTGTGGTACATGTGAAGGTGATGATGCATGCAATGTCTGGATTTAATGTACGTGTGTGTGTGTGGTATACATGTGGTGCCTGTAATGGGAATTAGTCTAATTTAGTGGTTATGTGGGCATGCCTCTGAACTCTAAAGAGAGGCATGCAGATCGGCCTGGTTCCTGGCAGCATATGGACCTTTTCAAAACCTGGAAAACTGAAAAAGGGCTTCTCAATTCGGCCACACTTTGAAAGACTAGTTGAAGATTAGTGGAGCCCAGATTGGACTGAGGCAACATGAATCTTGCTTGACAGTGCCTTGCTGAGAGCCATGGCTACAAAGCCTCAGCGAGAAAATGCCCTGTAGAGGGGCATGGCCAAGGACCTTGGAAAGGATCATGAGAGAGCCCTCAAGCTGTGAGTTACTGCAAAAGACCTCAAGAATCACACCCTGTTTAAGCCAGAGATCTGAGAGAGAGAGAGAGAGAGAGAGAGAGAGAGAGAGAGAGAGAGAGACCCATGCAAGAGATGGCAAAGTGTGAATTGACACATGCCATCTGCCAGCCTTGGTGCCACGCTAATACAGCATGAGCCCTGAGCTTCAGGAGGCAAAGCCCGAGAGGAAGCCGCAAAGATGGACAGCAGCAGAAGCAGAGTGCACTGAGGTTAGCAAATGAGTGAGGCATGAGGCACACATGGGCTGAGAAAACTGAGGAAATGAGAGTTATGGTGGGCTGAGGAAAGCCAGGACTGGCTGGCATCACAGCAGCAGGAGCAGAACAATTGAGGTGGGCTGGCAGGCACAAGAGACACACACTCTGAGGAGATCTTGAAAATAGGCAGGAGTGTAACTTCTGTCCCATGAGTCTGTGGCAAGGCTTTTAAGTAAAAGACTAGGCTGAACAGTGCAGCAACTGCCCTGAGGTTCAGCTAGTTCAAACAGTGGCCTGAGGTGTCCATGGACAGTCTCAGCTGACTGAAGCTGACCCCAAGCTGGATGGTTGAAGCAGGCTGGCTGCAGGAGCCGGTGGGTGACACTAGGCCCTGATCCTGAGGAGGAAGCCTCAAATCTAAGCTGAATTGAGGCAGAGGCTGCCATAATAATTCCAGAGCCAGACTGCTGGGTGCTGTTTGAGATGTGCCTGCCTGCAGATAGACTACAGGCCAAGTTGCCCTCACAGACCTGTGCTAGAGAATCTTAATATCCTTTCAAAATGATTAGAGTAGGGTTAAGTGTTGTTAGGTATCAGGTGTTTCTAGGTTACAGGTGTTTATTAGATATTAATATAGTTTAATAAAATTTCATTTTACAGATGTGTGTGTGGTACATGATATATATATATTTTTTTTTGGTTTTTCGAGACAGGGCTTCTCTGAATATCTCTGGCTGTCCTGGACTCGCTTTGTAGACCAGGCTGGCCTCGAACTCACAAAGATCCGCCTGCCTCTACCTCCCAAGTGCTGGGATTAAAGGAGTGCGCCACCACCGCCCGGCTAAGTACATGATATTTTTATGTGGTATGTGTGGTATATATGTAATGTTTGTGGTGTATGTGTTTTGAATGTCAGTAAGTGAAAGATGTAGAAATGATACTCTCCTTTAAGATATTGAAATGCAGTGAATCCTTAACTAAACCTGAGAATAATTTCCTCATTAGATTTCACCTAAAATCTGTGGCTTTTAATTTTAAGGTCCTCTGAGGAAGATGAAGGAACACCTTCCTTTGCCAAATCGAGCGCTTCTCCAGTGGATGTGCCTCTACAATCTTCCACGTCAAAGGCTTCAAAGTCCTCTCTGAACAAAAAAGTGTCCACAGAAACAAAGCTCTCTGATGGAGAGCCAAACCTTGGGGAATGGGAAGACGAGAACCTAGTGACCTGGTCTACAACAGCCTGGGTCACACAGGACCAAGTGTCAGAGACCCGGGTGGCCAAGGCGCAGGCCTGGGAGACCCATGCTTTGGAGGCTCAGGCAAGAGTTGGCCTACAACCTAAGCCCAGTGCCATGGAAGACGCAACCATGGCAACTCTGAAACAGACATCCTCAGAGGTGATGACAAAGATGAACAAGGAGGGGGACCGTGAAGTCTTCACTCCTTGTCCACTCTGGTCCAGCAAGGTAGAGTACATCCTGGCCCTGATAGGCTACTTGATGATGCCAAGTAGGCTCTGGCACTTTGCCTCACAGTGGCTTCTCAAAGGAGGCTGTAAGTCTGGGGACCAGGACAGGTGGACCCAAAATGGACAGCAGGAGTGAGGCTGGCCCTGGCTTCCAATGCTGACATCTCTGAGCTGTGCAGATGCCAGAGCAGGATAGAAACCAGATATTTGAGCACGCAGGGTCAGGCGAGTTGATGGGGCAGGGTTTGAGCATGACCCAGTGGGTTGGTCAGGTAGGATGTTGGGGGGAATGGGTGACAATGAGGCATCTGAATCTCCTAGAAGTGAGGAGCTCGGCAGTGATGGACGTGGAGCCTCAAGTGTGTGGCCCGACTGCTGTCAGTGAGTGGTCTTCCTGGGCACATAAAGAAGGGCAGACACTATGGGCCCTGAGGCTCTCAGAGTCCTTCTTCTCTCCACAGGCAGCTTCCTTATAGTGTACATCTTAATGTTGTTCTGCCTTGGGATTCCTCTCCTCTTCCTGGAGATGGCAGTTGGCCAGAGGGCACAGCAGTCTAGCATGGACCTGTGGAAGACCCTGAGCCCCTGGTTTGGTGGAGTGGGATACAGCATCTTCATGGTGAGGAGCCCCAGGCTTCACAAGCCTGTCTCTACAGCTGCTGTCCACCCTTCTCTACGGAGAAAACCCCAATTCAGTCCTTCCGTGCACCATGCCCCTTCAGTCCCTCCATCCTTTGTCAGATCCCTTCTTCCTCCCTGCCCTGCTATTCCTCTTCAGACACCTTTCCCCTGGTCTCCAGGTGGGCTTCATGACTAATACCTACTGGAATTTGTTCAATTCCTGGATCCTCTTCTACATGAGCCACATATTCTACTTAATTGTTCCATGGCAGCAATGTCCCTTACAAAGGAATTCCAGTGATTATGGTGAGGAAGGAGAATTGGAGACATGAAGGGACTGGGGAAGAGGAGAAAAGAGCAAGGAGGGGCATGAAGAGGAAGATAAGGGGGAAGAGCAGACAGATGCAGGAGGATGAGGGGGGTTGCCGTGTCTAGCAGGACTGTCCAAAGCCATGTCCCCCCAGATCCTGAATGTGAACTGGCAACACTCTACAAGTACTTTTGGTACCAGCAGACCTTGAAAGCCACAGACAGAATTGAGGATGGAGGGCCACCATCCTTCAGCCTGGCCATGTTCCTCCTTCTGGCCTGGTGTCTCATTTGTGTTTTAATGGTCAATGAGATCAAATCCATTGGGAAGGTGAGCTGTACTTGACCCTTGGCATTCTCAAGTGCTGTGACCTTTCTCTCTCCTGGCCAGTTATCTGCAAGCTCCTTGCCTGGCTGTAACTCTTCTGAGTCCTACAAGGGCGAGTCTCTGATGCTCACTGACTCCGCTGCCCTCTCTACACAGGTTCTCTATGTCTTGGTGCCGCTTCCCTACCTCATCATCATCTCCTTTTTTTATCCGGACTCTGTCAATGGAGGGCGCAGAGAATGGACTTAAACACCTGCTAATACTCAAGGTGAGCTCCTTCCTCTTAGCTCTGGGAACAACACAGCTGCCTGCCATTGTCTCTTGTACCTCCTCCCTCAAGGAGACAGTGTCTGTGCTGTGGCTGTCCTTTCCCAAATCTTGATGTCACTGTTGTATCTGTCTTCTCCCTTTTAGGTGGCAAGCATCTATGACCTAACCGTGTGGTCCCAAGCAGGGATCCAGGTCATATTTGATATGGGTTTAGGCTATGGCACCATTATCTCCTTATCCTCACACATGCCTGACTTCAACAACTGTTTTGGCGATGCTCTCCTTATAGCTCTGATCAAGTTGCTCACCTTTTTGCTCACCGTGCCTGTCATCTTCTCCATCCTGGGCTTCTGGGCCACCATAACCACACATCGGTGCTGCAAAAAGTAAGACCAGTTCTCTGGTGAGATCCAGCCTGGGCAGCTTCACAACCCATTCACACACCTCAACTTCAGGGAGGGTATAAACTCTTCTTCCTCTTAGCTGAGAACAGAGGCCAGAATCCTATACTTCTCAGAGCCCCTTTCTAACACTAGAAAGCTCCAGAGGTTATCAACCTCCATCTCAGAGCTGATGTGCTAACAGGTGCTAAGAATGGCAGGCATGTGAAGGTTACCCCTACACAGAGAACAGCATCAGAGACCTCACCACACAGAACCATCCATGGAAGTCCACTTCCCGCACAGTTCCTTATAAGGCTGTACATTCCAAAACATAGCAGTCCCTGCCCCTCTGGCAAACCTAAACTCCAAAGGGTTAGAGGCCTGAGGAGCCTCTCCTGGTTGAGACTGCCCACCAGCTCTTCACCTCAACTTAGTTTTATTGCCACATTGTAACCCCAGTGTATATGGAGTATATTGTGACCCAGTGTATATGGAGTATATTGTGATATATGTGTACATTGCACATTGATAAAGTCAGGCTGTTGATCACACTGTCACCTTGGACGTTGTCATTTCCTTGTAGTGAAATCAAAGTTCCCTCGGGTTCTTTTGCTTTTTGAGACAGGGTCTGACTACGTAGGCCTGGGATGCCCTATGTAGCCCAGGCTGGCCCTGAACTTCTGACCCTCCTTCCTCTGACTTGTCTTACAGCTGTGTGTCATCACTTCCATCTCCTGTAGTTATCTTTTTTTTCTTTTTTTTTAGGTTTTTTGAGACAGGGTTTCTCTGTGTATCCTTGACTGTCCTGACTCACTTTGTAGACAAGGCTGGCCTCAAACTCACAGAGATCCGCCTGCCTCTGCCTCCCGAGGGCTAGTAGTTATCTTTTAAAGGTTTATTGGTTTATTTATTTATTTATTTCTCTGCATATGAATGTAATAGATGTATTATGACATGTGCATACCTGGTGCCTGTGGAGGTCAAGATGGGGTGTCAGGTTCCCTGAAAGGAGTTACCCATGGTTGGGAGCCACCATGCAGATGCTGGGAGCGGAATCTGGGTCCTCTAGAAGAACAAGTGATGCATCTCTGCAGCCTTCTCGCTATCTTTAAGTATGCAGTGCAGTGCGATGAGCTCTAAGTGCCCTACTGTGTGAGAGCACAAGAACTACTCCTGCTCTTCTGCTGCCGTTGCAGCTTGTCGCTGCTGCTAAAGTGCCCTTTTCCTGCCTCAGACGCTTGGATTGGCTCTGGCTCGTCATTGCATTTCTTGCTTTTTTTGGTGTTGGAGGGAGAAGGAATGAAGAACTATATATTAAGCCAGTTAGTCATGAACTTCTGGTAACTGGTAATCTGAGCTGAGGGTCAGAGAGGCCTTCCAAAGAAGGCAAGCCTGAGTTGGATTTCTCCATAGTAATCCTAATCTCCACAAATTACTGTCATTTTCTCTAGAAGCTGGTGTCGGGTGACTTTTCCTGAGTTAATACACAGATGTTTGTTCACTATAGCCAGGGAACTGACAACAGGCCAAAGGTCTCCATCTAGCTGGTGAACTAATGACTTAAGGGGGTTGTTGATTAAGAGCATGGGTAAGATCTTCCTAAAGCAGAGTGGGCAGATTGGAAAGCCCACCACACAGGGGTGACACCTTACAAAAAGCTACCTCCCTTGGAACTCCCTGAATCACATGCTGGCAGTTCTAGGTAGTCCTCTCTCCCCAGCACTTGTCACTGTATGCCTATCTTGGGGAGGGGTCTCAAGTGTCTTGTAACTTTCTGAGCTTCCATTGCCTCCCACATTTGCTTAGTTTCCTGAGTTCTATGACCCTCCCTTAGTTCAGGAGGGGTCATCTCAGTTCAGGATTATAGAAATTAGCCCATGACACCTGGGCACGCACCTTTCTGCATACACAGAGTTCTGAATGGCAGATACAGTTGTCCCTCAAAAGCCATAGAGATGGATTGCCTGTCTGCAGCCTGCAGCTACTCCATCCTTTGTGTAACATGCTGTTGTACCTACATACTCCTGCCATGTTTCTCTGTAGCCAGAAATCACGCCAGGCCAACACAGCTCTGCACAGTGTCGCAGCTGTAAGTGGATTTAACTCTCTAGTTTGGGGAATAAAGTTTTGGTTTGCTTCAGGTCAGTCTGCCTTTGTAGCCCAGGCTAGCTTGGTTCACAGCTGTCTTCCTGTCTGAGCCTGCCATCTGCTAGGCTTACAGGTTTGTGCCATCATACTTAGCTCTGTCGGGAATGCTTTACACTTGTTTAGTACAGAATGCAATGTTTGCGGATCTGATCACACAGACACATCAGTGACAGCATAAAATTTGGAGTCCAAGGATTCAGAGCCTGTATGTATACAGGGCAGACTAAGCCTTAGGTGGTGTTGGGCAGGGTCTGCTCAGTGTCTGATTGCTACAGTGATTTAATCAGAATACCCTCCTGGAAGGGAAGTATGAGCATGGTTCCATCTCTTTGTTTTGCACAGCACTTTATTAAATTTGGTTGGGCTTCTTAATTTTGCAAGTCTGATAAACATATAATAAAATATTTGTGTTATCTGTCCAGCTGTTGATCATCGCTGTAGTACGTGTTCGATGTAGGGTGGCAATGGAGGTCAGGAGACATCGGTGTGTGGCCAGCTCTCACCTAGCCTTTACAGGGTTTGGATGGTTGTTGGCTTGGATGGCAAGTCCGTCACCTACTGAGCCATCTTGCTAACTTTTGTGTTTTGTTTTTTTTTAACTTTTTTTGGGTTTTTTTGTTTTTTCGAGACAGGGCTTCTCTGTGTAGCCCTGGCTATCCTGGAACTTGGTCTGTAGACCAGGCTGACCTCGAACTCACACAAATCTCTAATAGAATACTTTTATTTAAAACATTTATATTTACTAATACTTAACAAATATCTATAAAACACCTATATCCTATAACCTAATACCTAAAACCTAATACTTATCTAACAACACCTAACCAACCCTATTTTAATTTTCTTAAAAGGATATTAATATTCTTAGTGTAGGTCCGTGCAGGATAACTTGGTTTTATGGCAGTCCCAGCAGGCAGACCCTTTCAAGCTTGGCGTTCGTATGGCCAGTTTACTTCAACTGTTAAGAGTGTGACCAGCTTATAAAGTCAGTTTGTTTTAACTGCTAAACTGAGGTCAGCTTCCTCCATCAGCTGAGACTCATTTCTATAGTCTCCTTGGCCCGTGTGTGCTTCACAGCCTAGTTTCTCACTCTGGCCTCTGAACTGTGCCTGCTTTTTCTGCCAGCTTTAATTGTTGCAAAAGGTCTTTCTCTGGTGGACTTGTGGCAAAAAAGTCTCCATCTTGGACTCTGTGTTTCAGTTTATGACCATTGTGGTCTAAAGGCTTGCATATGCCATACCTTGCTGTGCACTTCTCCAACATGTGTCTCAGCCATTAGGGCAAGAGGAAGTGGGTGCTGCGTGGAGCTCTCTGGCTTATATAATACATTGCATCATCTTGAGATCCTTGGCAGTCTCAAGGGCCCACAAGATTTTTTTCACTATCCAGCGGTTCTGTGGCTACTCGAGGCAACCCAGAAGAACATTAGTGTGACTTTTATGGTTTCTTAGCCATGTTCCTTTCAACAGGGCATTTCTTGTTTCTCACAGACTATGGCCTCAACTGGGCTCTGTCCATTTCAGCAAGTTAAAGGGATGCCAAGCCCCTCTGTATGTGCTGCCAGACGCCAACTTGAACTGAATACTAATTTACTAAAGAGACCTAACTTCTACCACAGAGATCCACCTGCCTCTGCTTCCTGAGCTCTGGGATTAAAGGGCCACTACTGCAGGCTTTTGTGTGTGGTTTTTGGATTGATTGATTTTGGTTTTTTCAAGACAGGGTTTCTCTGTGTAACAGCCCTGGCTGTCCTGAACTCGTTTTGTAGACCAGGCTGGCCTCAAACTTACAGAGATCCACTTGCCTCTGCCTCCAGAGTACTGGGATTAAAGGAGTGTGCCACCACACCAACTTTATGTGTTTTTTAAAAGGCCCTTTATTGTGAGATACAAAGGACCCATAAAAAACAAATATTGAGTGTAAAGCACTGTGTGGTAAACAGCACCCACACTGACCAATGACCATCAGAGGATGCTCTGTACACTGTTTGCTCCTTTCTCCCTATGAATGTGCAGTGCATGCACATGGAGGCCAGAAGAGGGTGTCCACGATCTTTCTTCCTCACTCCCTACCTTATTGCCTTGTGATAGGCTCAGTAAACTAGAAACTTGCCATTTTGGCTAGGCTGGATGTTCAGCAAGCTCTAGAGAGCTAACTCTCTCTGCCTCCCATGCTGGAGTTACAGGCTCAAGGCTGCGCACTCTTCCTGGGTGCTGGGGATTTGAACTTCAGGTCCTCTGTGCTTGCAGAGCCCATAGAAACATGTCCAGCCATTGTCTGTATTTTCTAATTGTGATGATTCTTCCCTCCCAGAGGGAGCACTGGCACTTGGCTTTCTTCCCTCATTTACTGGTCTAGTTTAGCCACAGTTTGTTTATTACTTGTTGGTTTTCTGAGACAGTATTTCTCTTGTGTATCAGCCCTGGCTATCCTGGACTCACTTTGTAGACCAGGCTGGTCTTGAACTCACAGAGATCCGCCTGCCTCTGCCTCCCGAGTGCTGGGATTAAAGGTGTGCGCCACCACACCCGGCCACAGTTTATTTTTAATGTGTGTGGGGTTCTGCCTGCTTGAATGTCTGTGTGCCACGTTTGTTTCTGATGCCTTTGGAGGCCAGAAGTGGGCAGCAGATCCACTGGAACAGCATCTCTCCAGCTCCAATACTTTTTTGTTTGTTTTGTTTTTCGAGACAGGGCTTCTCTGTGAAGCCCTGGCTGTCCTGGAACTCACACTGTAGACCAGGCTGGCCTTGAGCTCACAGAGATACACCTCTGCCTGCCTGTGCTGGAATTAAAGGCGCGCACTACCATGCCTGGCCTCCAATAGTTTATTTTTAAAACAGCTGTTGATTGTTTTTCTCCTTTATTTACTAATTTTGTTAATTGTTGGTTTCATTGACTTTTGCTGTTGTTTTTAATATTCTCTCCCATGGGGGCTAGAGAGATGATTCAGCAATTAAGAACAGGTACTGAAACCGTACTTTTAAATTATTAAACATTTATTTATTAATAACTATATTCACTTATAACAAATACACTTATCTACTATTCCTATAAATTCCTACAACACCTATGAATGCCCACAACCCCTATAAATTCCTACAACCCCTATGAATTCCTACAACCCCTAAGACCTAACCACTAAACCTATTGATAACTATTACAACTATTTTCATAACCTTTTAGAAGGATACAGTCTCTGGGGCAGGTCCTCAGTTGCCAGGAAACCAGTCTCGGGGGTAGACCCTCTAATGCACTTAGCAGTCTTTATTCTGGAATATCTCAGACGCAGGTTTGTCAGGGTAAATTGGCTATGGCAGTCTCACCTTAAATAAGGCTTGAGGCTTTCCTATCTCTGGGAGACCTCAGCCGTCTGTAGGTCAATTTATTTCCTTCGTATCAGCAACTCTGCCGCTCTGCCTCAGTCTTTAAAGCTGGCCACAGTTCCGTTCAGGCCACTGTTTGGACAGGTCAAACCCCTCTAGGCAAAAGCTGAGCCACAGGGTTTAGTCCTTGGCCTTTTGCTGTCTTGCTGAGGCTTTCTTTGCTCACCAGCTTCTTTCTGCCTCAGGGAAATCCGGCCATCAATTCACCAGCACTTTCTTCAGCAAGTCTCGCTAGCATCGGAGCTCTCTAGTATCTGGGGCCCTTTGCATGACCTCCCCCGGGCTCATTTACTTGTCCTTAAATAGGATCACTCCTTGTTCCACCTGCTTCAGCTTAATATGGGCTCTGCCCCTTTAGCAGCTGAAAACAATGCCAGGTCATAAAGTCTTTCCTTGTTTCACCTGGCTTCAACCTTGTTTTTCAGTCCATAGAGTCTCCCCTCATTTCACGTGACTTCATCCATAAGCTGATAAGCTAATTGCTCACAGCGAAGTTGATCTTCATGCCCTGATTAAGAGACTGTATCAGAAACCTAGATATTTACTAAATCTAATTTATATTAATCTATACCCTACAAGGTACTGCTGCTTGTGCAGAAGACCCAAGTTCGGTTCCCAGCATCCATGTCTGGCAGCTCACAAGTGCCCATAACTCTGGCTCTAGGAGATCTGATACTTTCTGGATTCTGTGAGCACCTGCACTCACATACACGTGTCCATGACACATATTTTAAAAATAATAAAAATAAATAATTTTCGCTTTTTGGAGACAGTATCTTTTTTTGTGGTCCTGATTGGTCTGGGACTTGCTTTGTTTACTAGCCCTGTTTTTCCCTGAACTTACTAACAATCTCCTGCATCTCTCTCTGGAAACCCAACCTACAGTGGTTGGAGTTGAACCCAGGACTTTGTGTGTGATAGGCAAGTGCTTTACACTGAGATAACCCCAGCCCTTTTCACTTTATGTCTGTATTTATTTTTAGGGTTTTTTTTCCCTTCCTGACAGGGTTTCTCTGTGTAGCCCTGGCTATCTTGGACTCACTTTGTTGACCAGGCTAGCTTTGAACTCACAGATCTGCCTGTCTCTGCCTCCTGAGGGCTGGGATTAAAGGCTGTGCCACCACATCTGGCAATTACAGTGAACTGCCATGTGGGTGCTGAGATTAGAACCCGGATCCTTTGGAAGAGCAATCAGTGCTCTTAACCGCTGAGCCATCTCTCCAGCCCCTATTTTTAGTTTTTAAGATGCTCTAATTTATTTTATGTGCATGAGTGTTTTGCCTTCATGTATAACTGTGCTTGCCTGGTGCCCATAGAGGTCAGGGAGGGTGTCAGAGTCTCTGGAACTGGAGTACAGATAGTTGAGAGCAACATGTGTGTGCTGGGAACTGAACCTGGGTCCTCTGCAAGAGTAGTCAGTGCTTTTAACCACTGAGCCATTATCTCTCTAGTCCCTCACCCCCCCCTTTTGTTTTTTGAGACAGGTTTTCTCTGTGTAGCTCTGGTTGTCCTGGAACTCACTCCGCAGACCAGGCTGGCCTTGAACTCACAGAGATCCACCTACCTCTGCCTCCCAGTGCTGGGATTTAAGGTGTGTGCCACCATGCCAGGCTCTAGTCCCCCTTTTAAATATTTATTGGTTTTTCTAAGACAGTGTCTCACCATGTAACCCTGGGATTCCTGGAATTCACTATGTAGAACAGGAACTCATTATGTAGATCAGGCTAGTCTTAAACTCGTAGAGATCCACCTGCCTCTGCCCTCTGAGTGTGGGTATTAAAGGTGTGCACCACAATGACCCAACAATTTATTTAATTCATTTATTATTATTTTTGTTTGCTTGTTTGTTTTTTAAGACAGGGTTTCTCTGTGTAGCCCTAGCTGTCCTGAAACTCGCTCTGTAGCACAGGCTGGCCTCCAACTCAGATCCTCCTGCCTCTGCCTTCCAAGAGCTGGGATTGAAGATGTGCGCCAACCCCCTTCAGGGTTATTCGTTTATATGAAGTTGAGAATGTCATACATGAGTACATAGTGTTTGCATCATTTTCATGCACTCCTCAGCTCTTTCTATGTCCCTGAAACCAACAACAAAAACTGGTTCTCCCTCCCTCCACAGCCATTGACTGCCTACAGCTCTTCATCTAGGTCTGTGCCTTAGGAATTCTCCATTCACGTTGTCATATCTGCTGATGTGATCTTCCCAAGACTTATGCAGGCAGCCATACTGTTGAGGGTTCGTGGGAGCAACATCCTGTCCCACCAAGAAGACCCTGCCACACAGAAGTCATCCTGGTCTCCTAGGCTCTCAAAATCTTTCCACCTTTTTGCCACAGTGTTTCCTTAACTTAATTAGGTTCCCCAGACTGGTCTTGAACTTGTGAGCTTCCTGACTCAGACTCTGCAGGATTTGCCATAATAGGCCTACAGCATTAGACCTGGCTTAGTGACATAGATTTTTACCAGCCTAGGGCTGAGGTGAGCACCTCTGGACAGGAGCTTGGAAAGACACTTCTTGGAACTCAAGTCTTAGGAATAATCAGAGTCAAAAATTGGGCTTCAAGGTTGGGCATGGTGGCAAATGCCTTTAATCCCAGCACTTGGGAGGCAGAGGCAGGCAGATCTCTGTGAGTTCAAGGCCAGGCAGGTCTACAGAGTGAAATCCAGGATAGCCAGGGCTACACAAAGAAATCCTGTCTCAATAAACAAAACAAAGAAACAAACAAACAAATTGGGCTTCAAGTTAAAGCTAAGGCTGCCTTGTGGATACAGCCTATTGGAAACTTCAAATGTTCCTTTGTTTTGTTCATTTGTTAAACACATTTCTGCTCATTCCCTGCTGCATAGAAGGACTACAGCAAGCGTCTGGTTCTCTGTGATATTGAAGGTGTGCCTTCTCATGTCAGGTGCTGGGCTTTCGAGGGGAATTTCTGCCAGGCATGGTGCACGCCTTTAATCCCAGCAGAAGCAGAGGCAGATGAAGTCTCTGTGAGTTTGAGGCCAGCATGATCTACAGAGTGAGTTCTAGGACAGCCAGGAAGAGAGACTCTGTCTCAAAAAAGAAAAAAAAAAAGATGTGGTTATGTGAGAGAGATTTCAGCTTCTACACCATTGTTTATTTATTTGTTTTGCTTAATTAACTAATATTTTCACATTCTTTATTCAGTGTATAAGTAGATAGAGAAGCCAGAGGAGGGCCTCAGATGCCCAAGAGTGGAGTTGTGAGCTTCTTGACATGGGAGCTGGGAATCAAACTTGTGTCATCTGGAAGAACAGCAAGTGTTTTTGTTAGCTGCTGAGCCATTTCTCCAGCCTCTTGTTAGCAATTTTATTCTTTTCCTGTGTGTGTGTGTTTTTTTTTTTTTTTTTTTTTAAAGACAGGGTTGCTCTGTGTAACAGACCAGGCTGGCCTTGAACTCACAGAGATCCACCTGCCTCTGCCTCCCGAGTGCTGGGATTAAAGGCATGTGCCACCATACCCAGCCATTACAGACAGCTGTGAACTGGCATGTGGGTGCTGGGATTTGAACCAGAGTCCTTTGGAAGAACAGCCACTGCTCTTAACTGCTGAGCCATCTCTCCAGCCTGTGTGTGTGTGTGTGTGTGTGTGTGTGTGTGTGTGTGTGTGTGTGTGTGT
>CAJQZJ010034110.1:2299240-2362859 GCA_907164525.1 Lophiomys imhausi
TGTGTGTGTGTGTGTGTGTGTGTGTGTGTGTGTGTGTGTGTGTGTGTTGAGACAGGGTTTCTCTGTATAACAGAGTCCTGGTTGTCCTGGATTCATTTTGTAGACAAGGCTGACCTCAAACTCACAGAGATCCACCTGCGTCTGCCTCCTGAGTGCTGGGTTTCAAGGTGTGTGCCACCACACCCAGCAACAGTTTTATTGTTATAAGAAGATTAAAAATATCTTTCATCTTAATCACAATGAAAATATTAGTCCAAATGTGTAACTGGTTTGTTACCAGAATGGCATCCTATTTTAACTTTTAGGACATGATCAGTCTGTACTCACTTTCACAAGCTTGCTTTTGGCTCTTGGCAAAGGCTCTGGTCAGGGCAAAGAGACAGTTCTTTCACACAGCACAATGTGGGACTCTCACACACTTCATTGTCCAAGGAAGCTGCCCCAGCTCTCTGTAATGTGGAGCTTAGAAGGTTGACTTTTTCCCTACTGGTCCCCAAAAAGATCACATTGGTCAAGACCACAGAGTGCCTAGGAAGTCCATAGAAAACCCCTCCCCCAGGTTCCCTGGGGCATACACTCTTCACGGCCCTGAAAATGGGCATCCTCTGGATTTTACTGCAGGCTTTCCTTTGTCCAGGTCAGTAATGCGGGCTCAAGATGGCTGTCCTCTGTAAAATGAGCAAGGGAAGAAGGCCAGTGCCAAAGGGTCTGACAGTTCTGACTCCCCCTCATCCTCAGGAACACAGAGACACTCCTAATGCTGATAGCCCAGGGGATCCTACCTCCTGAGGTTCAGCCCCCTGACCTGCATGACAACTCGACCTCCACCTACAATTCCTGGCTCCAGCCTTCCACCAGCCTCGAGGAGCGCTGTCCTCAGCAAGGTGCCGGAAATCGACATCCAGAGGGAGATTGTAAAGGTCAGTGCAGATGGCCCAGGGCAAGCCAGATGCTGGAAAGTTTGCTTTGCACCACAGAGTTCAGCCTTCATTAGTCCCAGAAAGAATTGTGGTATGTAGCCCTGGTAACCCTGGTAATGCAGGAAATGCAGCTCACAGAGCACCTTCTGTGTGCTTGGGGGCGGGCTCCTGTCAGTTGTGCCAGGGCGCCTGCGCCTGCTCTCCACCGACTCCGGGCTTCAGGGAGCTTCTCTGAGAGCAGCTTCTCTGGAAGGTAGAGAGAGCACTTTACTTTTCTGTCCTTGCAGATGGAGCAGAGCCCTAGATTTGTCTTCCTGAGCTTTACGAAGTCATCTCATTGCTTCCTGCATCTGCCTTCTGGACTGTCCTCTGCTTCCTGTTGCTTCTGGGTCTAGAGTTGTGTAGCACCCTAATGTTAACACTGGGCATCATCGGGTCACTCCGGGACACCTTCCCCTTCTGCAGGAGACAGCCAAGGATGCTTATAGGTACTTCTACCTATGGCCCTGCTTCCCCACAGCCTTAACACCAGCCCTGGCCTATGGTCTCCCCTTAGCCCCATCATCTGCAAGACCTCTGATCCTGACACAGACCTAATGCTTTCTCCAGTGGGTGCTTCCATGGCGATGTTCCTGTGCGGCCTCTTCTTCGTCCAACCTTCAGGCTTCTACTTTTGGCTGCTGAGTGAATACTGGGTAGTGCTGCCCATCATCAGCATCGTCTTGTGTGAAAACCTTGCTGTAGCATGGGCCTACGGGGCCAAGAGGTGAAGGGCCCAGGCCAGGCCCCTAGAGCATGGATCTTTTGGTAGGGAGTGGGCTGAGGGGGTGTTGGTTTTCCTGTTGTTTCTAATCTGAAACTAGAGTGACACAAGGACCCTTAACTTCAAGGCCTCTGAGAAAAGTTTATCACACTTTTGTGTGTTTAATGTGCTAAACTTAGGCCTTATGACCTGTTAGTGACCAGGGACACTGCATAATCCAAAGCTGGCACCTGTGCTCAGGAGACTACATTCTAGTGGGTATAGATAGCCAGCAGCAACACTGACGAACACAAAGACTATAAATAACAAGCAAGGCCAGGAGGGGGCTCAGCTGGCAACATCCTTGCTGTACAAGCACGTGGGTGTGAATTCTATTCCCAGAACCCACATAAATGGTCATGGTGTCACCCATTCCTAGCACTGGAAGGTGAAAGCAAGAGGATCCCAGGCCAGAGAAATATCCTGCTTGAAGCATTTAAGAAACAAATAATTCATAGAGACTGGAATAAAATTAGCAGAGTTGGAGGCAGATGGGGTCTTGTAAGCTATGATATGATGTAGCTTTGTGTGCGATGTGTCCATACAATACTGGATGGTTTTGAGTAAGGAACACTATTGTCAGATTATTTATCTATCTATCTATCTATTTATTTATTTATTTTTGGAGACAGGGTCTCATTATATTCCTCTGGATGTCCTAGAACTTGCTACGTAGACCAGGCTGGCCTCACATAGGAATCCACCTGTGCTGGGCATGGTGGTGCACAGCTTTAATCCCAGCACTTGTGAGGCAGAGGCAGGCAGATCTCTGGGAGTTCAAGTGTATACTAGCCTACAAAGTGAGTCCAGGACAGCCAGATTTACACAGAGAAACTCTATCTTGGGTGGGGGGGGGAGGAATACGCCTGCCTCTATCTCCCAAGGGCTGTGATTAAAAGCATGTGCCACCAGATTTATTTCTTTAAGAAGGCACCCCAGGTGGCTTTGTGGAGGAAAAACAAGCAGAACCAAGGAGGAGACTTTGGGGCTATGCAAGATTCCAAGTAAGAGCTAGTAGTGGCTTGGTTAGGGTGACAAAGATGTGGGAAAATGGCCTGATTCAGGAAGGTAGAGACACACAGGAAATGGCGTGGAGTCGGGAGTGGGGTCAACATCCAGCCCGAGGCTTTTTTTCTGTTGTGGTTCAAATCTGAAGTGCCAGCCACAAGCTTGTGTTTTGAATGTTTGGTGTCCCACTTGTTATGAAATATAATGGGGCGGGGGGGGGGAGTGGGGGAGGGGGGACGGGACCTTGGCAGGCCCATGCCAAAGCATCCCCTGAGGAATTACTCCAGGCAACAGATATGGTATAGGAGGTTTATTGGGGGAGGGGAGAGAAGAGTTAGGGCCTGGAGGAGGGGTAGAGGCAGACAATTGGACATGTAGACAGACAGATAGAAAGGGGCAGAGCCATGAGGGCAGAGAAGGACAGAAAGCAGAGAGAACAGAGGGAGGGAGAGAAAGAGGAAACAGAAAGAGCAGAGGACAGAGAGAGCTGTGGTGGCAGTGGCGTGGAAGTCCCTTTATTTGGTGGCCCACACCTGGCAGACACCTGGCAGCACCAGGTGAAGATGTTGCTAGGTCCCCAGAGGAGCCTACTGGAATCACCTGTGCACTAACACCGCTTGTGGGGCTATTTTGAAGCCTGTGCAGCCTTTAGGTGGTTGGGCCTGGCTGGAGGGAATGATACCCAGCCCTGGCTCTAGCCTGCTTTCTCTGCTTCCTGGTCCACTCCATGCTCCAGCTACTGTGGATGGAGCCATCTCGGTAGTGTGATTTATCTTGTACATCTGGCTTTTTAAAAGATCCCCAGTTGCTAGTCAACTGGCCCTTTAAGAATTCTTAGGGGCTGGAGAGATGGCTCAGGGGTTAAGAGCACGAGCTGCTCTCTTGAAGGTCCTGAGTTCAATTCCCAGCAACCACATGGTGGCTCATAATAATCCACAATGTGATTTGATGCCCTCTTATGGTTGCAAGTGTATATGCAGACAGAGCACTCATATACATAAAATAAAGTAATAAATCTTTAAGAATTCTTAGCTATTAGAACTGCTTGACCCTATGACCTTCAGTGTTGTTTGCCTCTTGGATTTCTGGGAATAGGAGAAGACAGCTGAGACTGATGGGGGGGCAAGATGGTGGGGTGGCTAGCAAAGTGAGAAGAGAAGGCAGTTGGTGGAAAACAGTTGGGAGAAATGTTTGAAGGGGCTGGGCTGAAAACCATGAGGAGGGCGGGCAGGGAGTTAAGAGAACTAACTGGCTACTGTTGTAAAATAGATAGCCATTTCACACATCTCTGCGATCACTCTTCCCCATCAGGACAGATCAAACTCCCATTAAAATCCAGAGCCCAGCCGGGCGGTGGTGGCGCACGCCTTTAATCCCAGCACTTGGGAGGCAGAGGCAGGCGGATCTTTGTGAGTTCGAGGCCAGCCTGGTCTACAAAGCGAGTCCAGGACAGCCAGAGATATTCAGAGAAACCCTGTCTCGAAAAACCAAAAAAAAAAAAAAAAAAAATCCAGAGCCCAAGTAGACCTTCAGTTTCTTCCTGTCGGGCGTTTGTCACAGCAGCTCACAAGTAACAGGGCGGGCATAATAGCGCACACCTTTAATTTCAGCACACTCAAGGGGCAGAGACAGGTGGGTCTCAGTGAGTTCAAGGCCAGTCTGACTTAGAGAGAGACCTTATCTCCAAAAAGAAATATGAATAGGACACACAAGTGGTACAGATCCAAGGCAGAAGGTACTGGAAGCAGCATTTGCAAATGGTCCTTACAGTCCGTTCCTCCCTCACTAACTCATTTATTAACTCACCTAACACTTTATTTTTTTTATTTATTTTTTTTTTTATTTTTTTTTTTTTTTTGGTTTTTCGAGACAGGGTTTCTCTGTGTATCCTTGGCTGTCCTGGACTCACTTTGTAGACCAGGCTGGCCTCAAACTCACAAAGATCCGCCTGCCTCTGCCTCCCAAGTGCTGGGATTAAAGGCGTGCGCCACCACCGCCCGGCTTCACCTAACACTTTAAAAAGTATTTTATGTGTATGAATGTTTTCCTGCAGGTGTGCCTGTGTACCACATGTGTGCCTGGTGCTTGTGGGGGCCAGAAGAGGGCGTCAGATCCCCTAGAACTGGAGTTACAGACAGTTGTGAGCTGCCATGTGGGTGCTGGGAATTGAACCCAGAGCCTCAGCAAGAGCAACAAATGCTCTTAATTAAATCATCTCTCCTGAAACAGAATATTCTATTTAAAACACTTATATTTATTAATACTTAGCAGATATCTATAAAATACCTACATCTTATAACCTAATACCTATAAGCACTTAATATCTAATAATATTTAGTCAACCCCACTTTAATTTTATGAAAGGATATTAAAATTCTCTAATGAAGGTCCATTCGGGCATCTTGGTCAAAGTACAGCTCTGGCAATTACTGCAGAATTATCTTCAGCTTGGTTCAGCTCCCTCCAGGCTTAGCTTTTGCAGGTTTGTGCCATCAGTTCCACAGTCTCATCAGCCCGTGCAATATTCACGAGTCAGGAGTTAAAGTCTATAATATAACAATGCCCTGGTGTCCGCCAGTCTTAACTCTCATCTGCCCAAGCCTGCTTCAGGCGCATGCACGTGCACACATGTCAGGTGTTTTTCTCAGTCAATCTCTGTACCAGAAAATTTTTATTTATAAACACTTACATTTATTAGTACTTAAGAAACATAAAATACCTAAATCCTATAACCTCAAACCTATCTAAGAGCACCCTAATACTTAAGAACACTCTAATATTTATCTAAAAACATTTAACACTATTTTAACTTTCTTTCTTTTTTTTTTTTTTTTTTTGTTTTTCGAGACAGGGTTTCTCTGTGTAACAGCTCTGGCTGTCCTGGGCTTGCTTTGTAGACCAGGCTGGCCTCGAACTCACAGTGATCCGCCTGCCTCTGCCTCCCAAGCGCCACCATGCCTGGCTTATTTTAACTTTCTTAAAAGGATATTAATATTCCTAGCGAAAGTCCATGCAGGATGACTTGGTTTACAGCAGTCCCCGCACATAGTCCTTTTCAAGATTAAAATCCGTTGGGCTTTATTTTGCCAGTTCTCAAGGCCAATTTATTTCAACCACCAAATTGTGGCTAGTTTATAAAGTCAATCTGTTCTAACTGCCAAACTGAAGACAGCTTTTTCCACGGGCTTCATGGCCTAATGCTACTCCAAGAGACTTCCTAACTCTGCCCGCTTTGCCACCAGTCTTAATAGGCTGAATTACAGCGAAGGGCCTCTCGGGCTAACTTGCAATGAAAAGTCTTTCTCTCCTGGACTCCGCCTTTCAGTGTGTGACCATTATGGCATACCTTGCCATGCACTTCTCTGGTATGACTTCTCAGTCAGTGAGGACAGGACAAAGAGAGTGCCTCGTGGAGGTTTCTGGCTTATATGTCACATTATCTTGTGATCCTTGGTGGAGGGTCCACAAAGTCTCTCTTGATGTCCAGCAGTCCCACTGCCCTGGCAACCGACATCATCTACACAGTTTGTGTGGTTTCTTAGCCATGTCCCCTTGACAGGGCAATTCATAGAACTATGGTCTCAACTGCACTCTGTCCACTTCAGCAAGCCAAAAGGGACACCAAGCTTTCCTTATGTGCTGCCAGATGCTAATCTGAACTGCATACTAACTCACTAAAGAGGCCTAACTTCTACCACAGATCTCCATGTAATTTTTGAGATAAGGTCTTTTGTTGAACCTAGAGCTTACCATTTTGGTTAGACTGGTTAGCAGCAAGCCTCAGAGATCCTCTTTCCACCTCCCTGGTGCTGGGGTACAGGCTCACACTTTCTGGTACAGCCACTCTTTCTGGCTTTTATTTGTATAGCGGAGCCATCTCCCCAGTGCCAGGACATCTCTGTCAGGAAATTCTTGTGGTACTGGGATGAATTCATCATATTGAGCTCCTCTCAAAACACAGGGTCTATAGGAGATGAGCATGTGGGGACAGCCCAGTGGGTGATCCCAAGTCCATAGTGGAGGTAAGGGGAGACCCTGAGGGTGAGGATGGAGATTTCAGACAGACAGGGATGCTGAGGAAGGTGTTCTGAAACAGAGTCTGGACAGACAAGAGAAGAGGACCTAGGAGTCTGGCATCCTAGATCAAAGGGCCTTGCTGGTGTGTGTGTAGACATTGAGAATGTGTGGCTGAAAGAAACCAGTTCTGAGGGCCAAGTCATGTCTGGGTTCTGTTTGCTTGGCTTATGTGGCCCACTGCTGGGTACCTAGCACCCAGAAGGGTCTTTACCACATCACAGATGTCATCCCAGGGTGAATGAGAGGGCTGTGGGACCAACGGCAGGTAGTGGACAGCAGGGGAGTGGAAGACAGACTAGAGGAGAGGAGGAGAGCTGAGAAAAGCAGGCCACAGCTGACGTAAAATAACTGAGGACTCTGAGGTAGGGGAAGGCTGGACGGCTGCCACACTCTTTGTCCCTCTACAGGTTCCTTGCAGACATAGTGGCTCTACTGAGCCGCCCCATCTTCCCTGTCTGTGGCTGGCTGTGGCACTTTGTGACTCCAGTGATGCTGCTAAGCCTGTTGGTGGCTGTCATCATTCAGATCTGGACCGTGCCCCTCACCTACATGGCCTGGGACTCAAGCACTGTGAGTGCCCCTCTCAGATCCTGGGGCTCCTTCCTGTCGCCTGTGAGCTGAGGACCTAGCCATTGGCTCTGATCACAGAAGACTTACAAGCTTCACCTTCCCCCTTCCCGCCACACCTCTTCCTCTTCTGGAAACTATTCGGTGTTAATCCCATTTCCCTGTCTCTCCATAGTCAAAAGAGGTGATTCGTCTTTACCCAGAGTGGTCCTTGGTCCTGATTGCCGGTCTGACTGCCTTAGTCCTCATGCCCATCCCTGCATACTTTCTATACTGCTTCTCCTTGGAGATTCCATACAGGCCTATGGAATCCCCTAAGCTCCCACTGGGAAGTAGCCAATCACTGACTAAGAAAGACGCTTCAAAGGATATTCTACAAGGCTACAAAACAAAGGCTTTATGAGCCTGACAGCTGAAGCCCCTAACTTCCCTCATCAGGCCAGACATCTTGCATCTCTTACAGCAGACTGAAGAGGCAGCAGCTCTGAACAGCATCTTAAAGCTATCAGCCACCTGGATGCCCAGGGTAGAGGAGCTGTGAGGCCTGCTGACAGACTGGGCTCTTCCATTGCCACATGGTGTCCCTCCAGCCCCTCGCTCAGTGCCTGTGCGTGTTCAGTGCACTCCAGGCTTGGCCTGCTAGCCCTGCTTCTGGTCTGTGAGTCTCCTGCAGGGGTGAGGGAAGCACAGTGCTACTGACCAATAAATGCATCACTGCAGCTCCAGACTCTTGAGTGTGAGGGATCTTTCTGTAGATGTCTCAAGTAGCTGGCCTTCTCCACAATGCTGCCATTTTTTTTTTTTAGAGCCACATATCTACACCTGAGTTCACATGCTTTCTCTGCCCCACCAATTCAGAAGCTAGACCAACTCCCAAGCCTTGTCTGGGGCCTGCTCCTCAGCCAAGGGGACCTGAAAATGGCCTCAACAAAATGGGAAGGGAAGTATCATACTCGATGCTAAGAATAGTTATCCCATCACAGGCTACCGTCTTAAAATTAACCTTGTGTTTGTGTGGTAGGGTATGTGTGTGTGTGTACGAATGCACACACTATAGCATACATGTGCAGGTGAGAGGACAACTTGCAGGACTTGGTTCTCTCCTTCCAATATATGGTTCCCAGTTTAAAAACAAAAAACCTCAGGCCATCAGGTGTTGTCTGAACCATTGTACCACCCCTGAAAACTCACTTTTGAAGTTTGGTTTTCACCCATTATGGACTAAGTACATGGGTCATCTGCACATAGCAAGGCTGAGGTTCAGCAGAGCTGTGTAGCTGGAGTCTACCAGGGGTCCTCATCTGCTTTCATGGTGAGATCAATTGGATGAGCCTGCCCAACTAGATCAGGCCAGGTGGCTCCAGAACTGAACTGACATACCTTTCCAGGTGACCAGAGACTGGAGGGGCTCTGGGTAGCAATGACTGCATTCTCAGGGAGTCAGAGAATGGATGTTCTCCAAATGTACCAAGATCAGGGGTCTTGGGGTTCCCATCTTACACTTGGACTTCTGAAGACTGGGGTCTTTGAGGGCCTCTTGAGAGAACTCAAGGGATGGAGTGGTGTTGGGGAAGGTCTAATAACATTGCTTCTGATAGGCTAATTTCAATGCTGAGATCTGGTTACCACCCCTTCTGAGACATTCTCTTGATTGGTTAATAAAAGTCACTGATAGCCAATTAGCTAGGCAGAAAGATTATAGGAAGGCGGGACCTCGTGCGATTAGAACAGGAACCCTGCGTTTTACACAGAGGATTAGCTCATTCCACCAGGAGACATGGAAACAGATGTGTTTGGGAATACTGGAAGGTAATCACAGGCACTTGGCGGTTTGGGATTAGGTGATCCAGGTTAATTTAGAGTAGCTAATTGAGAGTCTGCCCAGCTAAGGGCTAAGTGTTGAAACATTAAAAGGTCTTGGTGTATTAAATATTGGGGAAAGGACCGCGGCAGCTTATAGGCTGTCAGTCCAAGTAATCCAAGGGCCATTGGACTCCCAGACTCCCATTGAACTCCAGAAAATCTCCCGCCAAACCGCCAATAATTCTACCAGCCTGATATAACAACTTACATTACTTAACAGAGTTTAGGTTACAGGTGGTGTAGGCCACCCTTGGTCTGGGGCTCTTTCCCCAGGATAAATCAGGCCAGGCCAGGCCGCCCACTACTCTGCCAAGTCGCCAGCTGCTCCACTGGCCTAACCTTACAGTTTATACTTATTAATAAATACAATTGACAATTAATTTGCAGTTTCAGGTGGTGCCCAAAGTTGGTAAGGCTTTATGGGTAATTTGATTTTCAAAACTATAGAGAAAAGTGCAAATTTTGAAACTACGACACTGGTTATTGACAATATGGCAATGTTTGCTGCTGACCTCTATACTGTTTTTCAATCAGACCGAATGTTTTATGCTGTTTACTTTTTTATTTTATTGGTTTGTCATAAGGAAGAAGTTTGTTACACAATTTAAAAGTATGCAAATGCAGATTGAGGAGCTTAAGAAAAATCTGGCAGGTCAAGTGACTAGAACTGAGAAAATGCCAAGTTCTTTTCTAGCTAGGTCTCCACAGTCACTGAGTGTACCAGTAGAAAACCAGGTAGGTAATAGTGTTAATGTGGAACCAAGTGCCCCAGAGGAGCTGCTTGGTACTACACAATCACCATCAGCTTTTCCAGTTATGTTTCAATTTGGGCCTGGTAATAATAATGGTCAACTCCATCAGGAGTTAACATGGTGTCCAGTAGACATTTTGAATTTAAAAAAATTTAAGGAGTTCATTGTCTCTTATGGAATGCATTCATCATTCATTAAACAAATGTTAAATAATTGGGCTATACAAAATAGAGTCATTCCCCAAGATTGGAAGGGACTGATATCAGCTGTGTTAGAAGGTAGCCAACAATTACAATGGTTGTCATGGTGGAGACATGAAGCCAGAAAATTAGAACAAAATATAAAGGGGAATAAATGTCACAACCAACTAAATGCTTGGTGAGGAACATTATGCTGACATGTGGTTACAGACTCAGTTTGAAGATGTGATAGAACAATGTGGTATTACAGCTCTGAGAGCTTGGGATATGGTTTCTGAGGCTGGGAAAAGATTTACTTCATATTCTAATACAAGGTCCTCAGGAAAGCTTCAGATTTACTTCATATTCTAATACAAGGTCCTCAGGAAAGCTTCTCAGACTTTTTAGGGAGATTGACTTCAGTTGTGGAGAGAGATGTAGAAAACCCTGATGCCAGACAGGACTTGATAAATGCCTTGGTGTATGAAAATGTAAATGCTGAATGTCAAAGGGCAATTAGACCATTGAAAACTCAAGGAGCCCCAGTAGATGAATGGATAAGAGAAACAACTGATATTGGTTTTCAGGAGCATCAGACTAATATCATAGCACAAGTCATTGGTAGGGATCTTAATGAGTGCTTTAAAAAATGGTGAACTTGGTCATTTCCAAAGATATTGTAAAGCTGAAACCTCCAGAACTCGAAATGATAGGTGCTTGGATTCTACAGAACATGGTCGTAAAAGAGAACGAACAGTTTTTAATAACAAGGGAAAATTAAGGTCTCCAGGATTTTGTATTTGTTGTGGTAAAGGTAAACATTGGTCCCGGGACTGTAGAGCTAAAACAAATGTCAGAGGTAACCCTTGCAGGGAAATGAGGGGAGGGGCCTACCAGTTCAAGGCTCTGCAGCAAAACCTTATGTGGCTGATGAACCATCATCCATCAGTCAGCCAGAGGGAAACAAGCAGTCAGGAGGAAGAACAAAATTAACTATTGCCGATCTTTTGCATGCTACTGAAGGCAATGCAGCTTTAGATCTGGCCACAGATGAGTCTATTACATTATCCAAACCAGATGAATGTTATAAGTTAACCACTGGTGTTTATGGTCCTTTACCATCAGGGACAGTAGGATTAATCTTCGGGAGAAGTGGATTAACTTCTCAAGGATTAAACGTACATCCAGGTATTATAGATGGAGATTGCAAGGAAGAAATTAAAATTATGGTATCAGTAAAGAAAGAGATTAAAATTAATGCAGGGATAGAATTGCTCAGTTGCTGTTGTTACCTTATATCAAGGGCAAGGCTGCTCCAATAGAACAGGAGCATTCAGGAGTACTGGAAAATGTGTATATTGGCAAACAATGGTGAATGATGAGACCAAAATTAAAAATACAAATGAATGATATTGAAATAGAAGGATTGCTTGACACAGGAGCGGATGTTACTATCCTCTCACGGGAGTCTTGGAATCCAAAATGGCCACTTCAAAAGGTCCTACACATTTTATAGGAATTGGTAAATTATCACATGTAAAACAAAGTGTACAATGGCTTAACTGTGGGACCAGAAGGACAAACAGGGAAGATGAGACCTGATGTACCCATAAATTTATGGGGAAGGGATCTCTTACAACAATGGGGTACTCAAGTTAATATTCCTGCAATCCCAGAAATAACAAATAATGAAATGATGGATGCTACTGGGGAAGGTATTGATATGGGTACTCAACAACAATTGCAAGCTATGTCTAGTGTCCAAACACAGGACACCCCAGACACTGAGATTATAGATGCTTTTGAGGAAGGTATTGATATGAGTACTCCACAACAATTGCAAGCTATGTCTAGCATCCAAACACAGGACACCCCCAGGTATTGAGTTTCCAAATTTATACTAGGGGCCACTGCTGAAATTCCAACAGCCCTACCCTTGAAATGGCTATCCAATAAAACTGTGTGGCAAGAGCAATGTCCCATAACAAAGGAAAAATTGGAGGCTCTTGAGCAATTGGTAAAAGAAAAACTGGAAGCTCGTCATACAGAAGAGTCTACTAGCCCATGGAATTCTGTGTTTGTGCTAAAAAAGAAATCGGGGAAGTGGAGAATGGTAACAGATTTAAGAGCTGTAAATAGAATAATTCAACCAATGGGTCCTTTGCAGCCCAGTATACTACCAAAGTCATGGCCTTTAATAGTAATTGATTTAAAAGATTGCTTTTTCTCAATTCCATTGCATAAGAATGATAAGGAAAGGTTTGCTTTCTCTGTACCTACTCTTAATAACAGTATTAAGAGGTATCATTGAGCTGGGTGTGGTGGCACACGCCTTTAATCCCAGCACTTGGGAGGCAGAGGCAGGTGGATCTCTGTGAGTTCAAGGCCAGCCTGGTCTACAGAGTGAGTCCAGGACAGCCAAGAATACACAGAGAAACCCTGTCTTGAAAAACAAAACAAACAAACAAAAAGAGGTATCATTGGAATGTGCTTCCACAGGGAATGTTGAATAGTCCAACTCTGTCAATATTTTGTACAAAAACTGATGTTTATTGATCCTGTTTGCTGTCCTAAATGCTGAGGCCTGGAGATTGGGCAAAGACAGAGGTAGGCAGGACTAAGGTGCACGGACTTTGAGAGAGAGATAGAGAGCATCTTGGGAGGAAGAAGGTTGCCGGAGAAAAGCCAGGAGCAGACAAGGAAGACTTGCCATAGGGTAGATCAAAGAAGATCCTTCCACATGGCCTGGAACATCGGCTTAGCATGGAGAATAATAGTGCAAAGGGACATATGTATATATGGGGTTATATTTGGGTCATAGAATTATGAGCTAGCTTGGATGGGCTACGATTGCACAACCCAAGCCTAGGTTTGTTAAAATCCACCCAGTGTCTGTGTGTATTCATTTATAATAGCAGGTTAAGGATTAACACTGCTGAACCAATTAAATATAATATAAATACTAGTAAATAGTTTAATTAGCCTTTTTTTTCAACATATGGCACCCAGCGTACAGCAATTAGAATCCATGCTTACAGCCTGAAAAGGGCCGGGTGAGAAGTAGTTTCCTAGCCAAAGAGTGGGGAGCCAAACCCAAATACATTTCAAAGGAAAGGCTCCCTTAACAAAAGCTACTGCCTTACAGCAAAGGTGGAAGCTTAGCTCTCTTTATATGCTAAATAACTGGCAGCCTTCTAAACAGAGCTTGAAAGCGGAATTAACCGCCTAAATTAAAAAGGGAGAAATTCATAATATCTCATTATGTTTGGATTCCAATTGAGTTTGTTTCTTTTAACATACAGATAATTTTTCACTGACAATTGTGGTTCTATATATACTTTTTGAGAAAGATTTGCCTAGGATAGGCTTAAGAAAAAGAGCTTACAGATGGAATGCTAAGTTACTGACAATAACAATAGGGGAAGGAAGGAGGCCCAACCAGATACAAAAGATGACAGCGGGAGCTCACAGGTGCCTGAGTATTAGGTGCTTATCAAGAGTATCTGGGAAGGGCCCACCAAGGATATACAGTCAAAGCTAGATTTCAGGAATAATGAACAGAACTTTAATTACAACATGGGATGTCAATTAGACCAAGGCTTTTGGAATGTTGTTTCTTTGCTTGATTTTTGCTTAGATGTTTATGATTTTCCTATATCGGGAGGTAAAAAGGATGTTTTTGTCATTTAGCAATGCTAAAATATAAGAGATTTTTAAAGATATAAAGACAAAGGGGTCACAAGCCAGTCTCCTTAGATGTGGGACACTGACTGGAAAACTGGTTTCAAGAGAGATTTTAGACTCTAGGGGAGATATGTTAATCTTTGGGTGTGATGGTACATGCCTTTAATCCCACCATTTGAGAGACAAAGACAAATGGATCTCTGACCTTCACCAAGGTCAGCCTGGTCTACAAAGTAAATCCAAGACAAGGATATACAAAAAAAATTCTGTCTCGAAAGAAAAAATAGAGATATGTTAATTGTGAGAGATTATATATTTTCAGAACAAAGGGACCAAACACCAAAAAAGACAAGACAAGCCCACATGGTCCAGCTCACAGACTGTTCCAGCCAGGACTTCAATGAAGCCCTGAACTTTCCCACCCAAAATTCAACGGACTACAAACTGCTCAGGACATTCATATTGCTGAGTACATAGAGACTGGACAACAAATGTTACTATTAAATTGCTTAACCAATTTTTCTATTTTATTTAGGCCCCCAAACAGGTTTTCTACATCCCAATTCAGCAGGAAGCAATTTTAAGGGAACGATGCCCCATTCCCAAAGGGTGGGGTGTGTGATTTTTTTTTTGGTCATTTGATATGTTATTTAGGGGGATTGGTTACAAATTGTTAAATGGTCTTATTAAACAAGGTATAGGAGGTTAGACTTCTTTTTCTTTTCTCTATCCTTTCTTATACAGGGAAAGAGGAGTTAAAAAGAAAAAGAAGGGGGATATATGTATATAATATAGAAATGATAAGATATAAGGATAGATTATTGAATCTGCTCTGAAACTTAAAACTGTTATTATTCTTAAAATGTTATCTTTTGATACATTGATATAGAATTTTGTATATTGCCGGGCAGTGGTGGCGCACGCCTTTAATCCCAGCACTTGGGAGGCAGAGGCAGGCGGATCTTTGCGAGTTCGAGGCCAGCCTGGTCTACAAAGTGAGTCCAGGACAGCCAGGGCTACACAGAGAAACCCTGTCTCGAAAAACCAAAAAAAAAAAAGAATTTTGTATATTTATAAAAAATAAAATTAATTTTGATAGAATTTTATAATTTGCTTATTCAATGGATGATAGATTTATAAATCAATAGATGCACAGAAAATGGCATTTAAAGATATTATTATTTTAAGAATTGTTTAACTTTAAGACAGCTCCTGACAGCTCCCATTTGACTTGGAAGAAAACAGTGAGCATCAAAAAGAACTCTCCCATCAGGAGATAATTCCTACTGGACAAAAATGGCCCTGTTCTCTCAACAGACTACATACAGTCCAAAGATGGACCAGAGCTTAAAAGCAGGTAAGCCTATGTCCTGATTCTACAGAGACAGAATGGGAAAATACTTATTTCCTGCTGCACAATTATGTCTGTGAGATATGCTTGGCCAGAAGGCTGAAGATGATGCTCCAATGGTATGGAGAGATATTTGGGACTGTCTAGGCAACAAATTGTCATTTTTTGTTTTTGGAAGCTGCCCTTCTGTGCTTCCTATTCACTCAAATAGTAACTTTATCCCTTCTTATGTCGGGGTTGAAGACAAATATGATAGAAATTATTTAGGTTCAGAACTTTAGACACACCAAGATAGATAGATGATTTTTTTTCTTCCTCAAGACTGCCTGATACAAATACGCTAAACATTATGTGTGTACCTTTTATATATGGTTTTCTTGATTGTTTCATATTTGTTCTTATTGTTTTTACTATATGTTAAAATAATTAGCCTTTTTATTAGACAAAAGGAGGGATATGATGGGGTAGTGTTAACATTCTAAATGTTGATTGGTCCTGCTTGCTGTCTGTTACTTAATTGACTCTGATTGGTTAAATAAATGCTGAGGCCTGGAGATTGGGAAAAGACAGAGACAGGTGGGACTAAGGTACATGGGCTTTGAGAGAGAGATAGAGAGCATCTTGGGAGGAAGAAGGTTGCCAGAGAGAAGCCAGGAGCAGATAAGGAGAACACGCCATGGGGTAGATTAAAGAAGATCCTTCCATGTGGCCTGGAACATTGGCTTAGTGTGGAGACTAATAGTCCAAAGGGATGTATGTATATATGGGGTCATAGTTGGGTAATAAAATTATAGGCTAGTTTAAATGGGCTAAGATTGCATGCACAACCCAGGCCTAGGCTTGTTAAGATCCATGTGGTGTCTGTATGTATTCATTTATAGTGGCGAGTTAAGGATTAACACCGCCAACCAATTAAATATAATATAAATACTGGGTAAACAGTTTAATTAGCTGTTTTTTTCTACAAAAAAATTAGAAATAATTCATAAGCAATTTCCTCAATCTATTATCTATCATTATATGGATGATATTTTGTTGGCTGATTCTGATGTAGTGACTTTAGTGAACTTATTTAATGAAATGCAAAGAATTCTACCACTACAGGGGTTAAAAATTGCTCCTGAAAAAAATACAGAGGAGATTCAATCAACTATTTGGGTTATAAAATAAGTCAACAGAGAATAAGATTGCAAAAGGTACAGATCCGTAGAGATCAATTGAAAACTCTGTGGTAGGTTTAGTGTTAGCATATATAGCATAGGGAACTTGGAATGAGGCTGGACTTTTAAGATAAAGGACTTCATCCGAAGTGACATGTCCTTGGGAACTCACCAAGGACCAGGACCTCTTTGATCTTGGGGCTGGGGGCAGGACATGCTCCCCTGGGGTGCCTGCCCTCCGGAGGTGAGAGGTCTGCTGTCATTTCACAGCTCTCTGCGAAGGGCATCTGAATGACATGCCCTGAGGCACCTGTCCACATCTGTGGATCACCTATGAATTCTTCCATCTGCAAAAAAGATTTTTTGAAAAGGCTGAGCCCTCGGAACTAACTTTAAAAGTGCATAAAAGCTTCTGCTGACAGGTGAAGATATAGCTGGGCGGGCTCTCTCTCCTGTTCCTGATTCATTCAAGGTTTTCCTCAACCGGCGAAAAAACACCCATCACAATCTCATCGGAAAGTTTCACCCCTCTGATGTTGAGCTGTTTTGGGTCTGAATCAGATTCTCCCTGAGATTCGGGAGTGCTCAGACATGGAGCTCCGGGACTTCAGGCCTTTGCAGGCCATAAGCATCTGAATCGGTTAGCCACCTGGGAAACTTTCATGTGTTAACTGGTCTTAAGACCACAAAGGAATGAACGAAATTCAGAGACTTTAAAACTGAAAAATTTTATGAGGATCAACCACCCATCAGGACCCATACTCAGAGAAAAATATCCTTTTGAGATATTGTTTGTATTATAGATACTAAGAAGTTTTAGGTGTTAGGTTTCAGAATTAGGGTTTGGGTTTAGGATTTAGAAATTTTATAGACAATTGTTAGGCAATTGTTAAGTATTGATAAATATATGTGTTATAAATAAAAATTTACTGTTACAAAACTCTTAATGATTTTCAAAAATTAATGGGAGATATAAATTGGCTAAGGCCCACCCTTGGTTTAAGTACTTATGAGTTAAGTAATTTGTTTCAAACACTACAAGGGGATTCAAATCTAAACAGTCCAAGATGTTTCTGCTGAGGCAGAAAAGGAATTAATGTTGGTAGAACAAAGATTGCAAGATGCATACATAGATCGAATTGATCCTCAACTTGATTGTATTTTGGTCATTTTACCATCAACTCATTCTCCTACAGGACTCATTATGCAATGGGAAGATAGTATTATGGTATGGATTTTCTTACCACATAAACAAAGTTAAAAATTAAGGCATACATAGAAAATATAACTGAATTAATTTTAAAAAGTAGAATAAGACTACTTCAGTTATCAGGAATGGACCCGGCTGAAATAGTAGTGCCTCTTACCAATGCATTGTGGGTAATCAATGAAGATTGGCAAAGCGCTTGCAGTAATTATTTGGGAGAGATTAATAACAAATTTCCAAAAAGCAAACGTATACAATTTATAAAAAGAACTAATTGGATTCTTCCTCATATTGTAAAGGAAACCCCAATTCCTGATTCACCAACCTTCTATTCTGATGCTAACAAGGTGGGAATGGCAGGTTATAAGACAGACAAAATCAGCAAGGTAATCAAAAGTCCATATATCTCGGTTCAAAAAGCAGAATTGTATGCAATCCTTATGGTGTTATTAGATTTTCCTGAGTCTCTTAACATAATTACTGATTCTGTTGAACCCGAGAGGGGCTCCCCGAATCCTGACGCCCAGAGACCACCAATGCCCCCCATTCGCTGTAATAGACAAGAGGTTTATTTAAGCTGACGCACCAGGGTTCGACTCCCCTGTAGACGAATGAACCCCGTAAAACGGTTCTTGGGCCCTTTAAATACACAAGCGGCTACAAAAAGGTGGGTGCACCAAGGAGTAGCTTTTTTTAGCCCGTCAGGCAACAGCCACAGGTGGTGATAAAGAAACAAAGAGTATGTTAAGGTAGGTGGTGACACAAGTGGGGAGTGTAGGGGAGGGATCCCAGGGGAGTCTGGACAAACCAGACAGCTATGCAAGCTTTGTTATTTTCAAGGACTGAGTTCTGTGGAAGGTTTCCAGAAGGAGTGAGGTCAGGGTCTCACCACAGAGGAGAAGGCCATGTATTCATTAATTTTTACAGTCTTACAATTCTCTATATGCAGAAAGAGTTGTGTTGTATATAGAAACTGCTGAATTTATTCCCAATAACACAGAATTAACTTCTTTATTTATACAATTGCAACAGGTCATCAGAAGTAGAAATAACCCATTATATATACTCCATATTTGATCCCATACAGGTTTGCCAGGTCCACTGGCACAAGGAAATGAGGAGATTGACCAATTACTCATAGGAAATGTGTTGGAAGCCTCAAATTTCATCAGAAACATCATGTTAACTCAGGTTTAAAGAAAAAAAAATCTCTGTTACCTGGCAACAAGCCAGGGAAATAATTTTTTTAAAATGTCCTATGTGTTCTCTGTACAACCAAACTCCATTACCTGCTGATAGTAACCCTAGAGGTACTAAAAAGAATGAAATTTGGCAAATGGATGTTTTTCATTTTGCACAATTTGGAAAACAAAGGTACGTACACCATACCATTGATACTCAGGGTTTCAATGGGCAACTGCTTTAAGTTCTGAAAAAACTGATTATGGAATGTACATTTATTAGAAATAATGGCATTTATGGGTATACCTGCACAAATTAAGATTGGTTAATTCTCTTGCATATGTATCTAATAAAATGAAGCAATTCTTTGCATATTAAGATATAAAACATGTTACTGGTATACCACACAATCCTACAGCAAGGATTTGTAGAAAGACAAGCAATTGTAGAAAGAGCTAATCGTACCTTAAAAGAGATGCTTTTAAAACAAAAAGGGGAATTAAAGAATCCCAGAGATAGATTACACAATGCTTTGCTAACTTTGAATTTCCTAAATGTTGGTGAAAAAGGTACCAGTGCAGTTGAGAGACACTGGGTTGTACAAAAAATGGAAGAATTGAATCAAAATATATTATAAGATATTTTAACTTTAGAATGGAAACCTGCAATGGTTTGTTTGTTTGTTTTTTTTTTTTTTTTGGCTTTTTTCGAGACAGGGTTTCTCTGTGTATCCTTGGCTGTCCTGGACTCACTTTGTAGACCAGGCTGGCCTTGGACTCACAAAGATCCGCCTGCCTCTGCCTCCCAAGTGCTGGGATTAAAGGCGTGCGCCACCACCGCCCGGCTGCAATTGTTTTAAGATGGGGACGTGGTTATGCCTATGTGTCTATAGGGAATGAAAAATTGTAGTTACCAACAAAACTTATAAAGATTAGACCTGACCAGGGAGAACCACCTATTAGCTGAGACATGAATATCTTCGCATGGTAAGAGTATTTTATTAACTGTATGGTGTTCATGATATTTCAATCTTTCATCCAACACGGATAGAGTTTATGCTTTAAATGGACTTACAAAGTTGTTCTATGCCTTTCACTTGCTAAAATTTAGAGCAAAAATTTATTTTCAGAGCCAAGGACTGAATGACAATAACAACAAGACAACTAGGCCAGAAGATTCAGCCTAACATACTGCTTCAATCTCTGTTTTCTTAAAAACTTTGCATGCAAATCATTTTTAAAAAGGCTATCCCAAAAATTATCGATCATAAAGAGACTGGATAATAAAAGCTATAGCTAACTTTTCTGGGAATTGGCCAATATCTCAATTTTTAAAGGGTACCTAAAAATATTTACACCTCCACTCCCAAGAGAAGGGATGGAAGTTTTTGTTGTGTGGTATGTTATGTGTTGTGATTGATTGTTTTCATCTAGGATGAATGGATATGTTATGTGTTGTGATTGTCTGTTATCTAGGATGAATGGATATATGATATGTGTTGTGATTGTTGTCATCTAGGATGGATGGATATATGTTATGTGTTGTGTATAACCGAACTTTTTAATTATTATTTATTTACTAACAATATTCACCTATAACAAATACCAACAATTTCTTAACTATTAACCCTATAAATTCCTACAATCCCTTTAACCTATCCACTAAACCTATTGATAACTATTACAATTATCTAACCTTTTAGAAGGATACAGTCTCTGGGGCAGGTCCTCAGTTGTCAAGAACACAGTCTCTGTGGTAGACCATTTAACGCACTTAGCAGTCCTTTTTCTGGAATATCTTAGATGCAGGTTTGTCAGGGTAAATTGGTTATTGCAGTCTTACCTTAAATAAGGCTTGATGCTTTCTTCTGTCTGGGAGACTGCATCAGCAACTCTGCTCAGTCCTTAAAGCTGGCCACAATTTGGAAAGATCAAACCCCTCTAGGCAAAAGCTGAGCCACAGGGTTTAGTCCTTGGCCTTTTGCTGTCTTGTCAAGGCTTTCTTTGCTCACCAGCTTCTTTCTGCCTCAGAAAAATCCTGTCATCAGTTCAACAGCATTTTTCTCCAGCAGGACTCTCTGAGCACTCTCTCATGGGGGGGGGCAATCTGGCTCCATCCTTAAATAGGATCTCTCCTTGTTCCTCCACCTGTTTCAGCTTAATTTGGGCTCTGCCCACTTAGCAGCTGAAAACAATGCCAGACCAGATACTTTGTTTCTTAGTCCATCAAGTCTTTCCTGTTTTTCCTGGCTTCAACCTTATTTTTCAGTCCATTAAGTCTCCTGTGTGTTTCCTGTTTTCACCTGACTTCATCCTTGTTTTTCCACAAGCTGATAAGCTGATCGCTCACAGCCAAATTGTTCTTCATGCCTGGAATTAAGAGACTGTATCAGAAACCCCTATATATTTTCTAAATCTAATTATTCTAACTCCCGACAGTTGTGATTGTCTGTTGTCGTCTAGGATGAATGGATATATGATATGTGTTGTGATTGTTTGTTGTCATCTAGGATGAATGGATATATGTTATGTGTTGTGACTGTTGTCGTCTAGAATGAATGGATATATGATATGTGTTGTGATTGTTGTCGTCTATGATGAATGGATATATATGTGTTGTGAAAAAATAAGGATTGGATTCAGGAATTTTCTTCTTTCCTTCACTCTATTCTTTGTCTCTTTTATTATTAAAAACTTAAGATTATTTTGTTATATTAATAGACATTGATAGAAAGTTAAGATTATTATGTTTCATATACGCTTAAAGATATATTTAGTTTCAAATTTTCAAGAATTCTTTTGAAAGATAAAAAAATTTGGGTGGCTGGAGAGATGGCTCAGAGCTCTGGCTGTTCTTCCAGAGGTTCTGAGTTCAATTCCCAGCAACCACATGGTGGCTTACAACCATCCATAATGAGATCTTGTGCCCTCTTCTGGCCTGGAAGTATACTGCAGACAGAACACAGTATGCATAATAAATAAATAAATAAATACATCTTTAAAAAACTTTTTTTCTTCTATTGCCAAGAAACAATTTGCCCTAGGAAAGATATAACATGCCAAAAAGAATACCCTAGAGCCAAGGTTAGGGCAGGTTTTTGTTCTTATCTTTCCACGGGAATAAAAGCTTTCAGCTAAGGAGTCCAGAGACCACTAAACAACTGGAAACTTTGAAGAAAAAAAAAGGCCAGACACCAAAGAAGACAAGACAAATATCCCAGATGATCCAACCTCATAGATTGCCTCAATAGCTGTTTCCTCAAAATCTGCATCCAGAACAACTTCAAATTGGTTTTCTAAGATGGTCCAGACTCGCAGACTGTTCCAGTCAGGACTTCTTCAATAAAGACCTGAACTTTCCCACCCAAAGTCTGGTTTCGGACTACAAACTGCTCAGGACATTCAAATTACTGAGCACATAGAGGCTGGACAACAAATATTACAGTTAACTTGCTTAATAATTTTTCCATTTTTGGGACCCCCAAACAGGCTTTCTGCGTCCTAATTCAGCAAGAAACAGTTTTAAGAGAGCAACGTCCCATTCCCAAAAAGTGGGGTGGATGATTCTTTGGACATTTAATGGGTTATAGATGTTATTTAGGGGAGTGGTTACAAATTGTTATATGGTCTCGCAAAGCAAGGAGGTTAGGCTCAGGGATTTCTCTCTTTTTCTTTATCCTTCTTTCTCTCTTATATAGAGGAGAAGACCTGAAAGGAAAAAAAGAGGGGGAATATGGATATATATATATATATATATATATAAAAAATAGAATTGATAAGATAAAAGGATAGATTATTGAATCTACTCCTATAGGTCCTTGTTATTAATACAAAATTTAGGTTATAGACATATGAGAATGATAGGAAAAAAGGTAGATTGTTGAATCTACTCCTATAGATCTTTGTATATTGATACAAAATTAAGGCTATATTTTGATTAGGTATTGTACCTATGTAATTCTTAAAGTTGCAATGTGAAGTTCTAGTCCTTTTGAGAGTAACTATCACAAACTGTTTAGGATGATTAAGAAATCATAGTCATTCAAACTTGTGATTTTGTTAAGATAAGTTAATCTCATAATTTTTCTAAGTTAATCCGATATTAAGTTGTTAGAGACAAGCAACATTTAGTTACTCAATGGAGATGGATAGATGGTCTTCAAAAACCTCAAGAGATCTGTAGAATATGGCACTTAAAGATATTTTTATTATTTTAAAAGTTCTTTTAATGAGACTGTCAGTTCCTGACAGTTCCCATTGGATGTGGAAGGAGACGATGAGAATCAAAAAATCTCCATCAGGAGATAACTCTTGTGGGGCAAAAATGCCCCTGCTCTCTCAACAGACTATATACAGTCCAAAGATGGACCAAAGCTTCAATGCAGGGAAATCGATGGCCTGATACTGCAAAGAGAGAATGGGCAAATCTTATTTCCTGCTCCAAAACTAAGTCTGTGAGACATGCTTGGCCAGAAGGCTGAAGGTGATGCTCCAATGTTATAGAAACTGGGGACTGTCTAGGCAGCCAGTTGTCTGTCATTTCATAGTTTTGGAAGTTGCTTGCTCTGCACTTCCTGTCTATTCAGATATATTTATCCTTCTCAAGTTTCAGATGTGATTGAAGACTACATAGTTATAGCCTTACAAAAAATTTTAAGCCATTTATAAATTAAAAGGATGTTTTAAGGTTAAGATGATTTAGTTAAGGGCTGGAGAGATGGCTCAGCCGTTAAAGGCTAGGCTCACAACCAAAAATATAAGGTGATTTAGTTAATAATGTAATTTAGGATGGAAGTTGAATTAGGTATAGATTTTTAAACCCATTAAGAGAGATATGTAATCCGGGCGGTGGTGGCGCACGCCTTTAATCCCAGCACTTGGGAGGCAGAGGCAGGCGGATCTTTGTGAGTTCGAGGCCAGCCTGGTCTACAAAGTGAGTCCAGGACAGCCAGAGATATTCAGAGAAACCCTGTCTCGAAAAACCAAAAAAAAAAAAAAAAGAGAGAGATATGTAATAGAATATATTTCCTAGTCAACTAGTCAAATACATATGGACTGGACATTGAGAATGTATATCACACCTTTTAGTTTTCATAATTGTTTTTGTTGTATTGCTTTTATTGTTACTATTACCGTATTGTGTTTATTGTTGTATTTATTGTTATTAAGAGCCTTTTGTTAGACTTAAAAGGGGAGATGTTGGGGAAGGTCTAATAACATTGCTTCTGATAGGCTAATTTCAATGCTGAGATCTGGTTACCACCCCTTCTGAGACATTCTCTTGATTGGTTAATAAAAGTCACTGATAGCCAATTAGCTGGGCAGAAAGAGTATAGGAAGGCGGGACCTCGTGCGATTAGAACAGGAACCCTGCGTTTTACACAGAGGATTAGCTCATTCCACCAGGAGACATGGAAGCAGATAGATGTGTTTGGGAATACTGGAAGGTAATCACAGGCACATGGCAGTTTGGGATTAGGTGATCCAGGTTAATTTAGAGTAGCTAATTGAGAGTCTGCCCAGCTAAGGGCTAAGTGTTGAAACATTAAAAGGTCTTGGTGTATTTAATTATTGGGGAAAGGATCATGGCAGATTATAGGCTGTCAGTCCAAGTAATCCAGGGCTGTTGGACTCCACGACTCCCATCGAACTCTGGCAAATCTCCCACCAAACCGCCGGTAATTCTACCAGCCTAATATAACAACTTACAGTACTTAACAGAGTTTAGGTTACAGGTGGTGTAGGCCACCCTTGGTCTGGGGCTCTTTCCCCAGGATAAATCAGGCTGGGCCAGGCCCGTCGGTTGATATCCTTTCAGGCTGCCCACTGCTCTGTCAAGTTGTCATCTGCTCCACCAGCCTAACCTTACAGTTTATACTTATTAATAAGTACAATTGATAATTAAATTGCAATTTCAGAGTGGCTCCTCACTGCTAGATCCAAAGGAAGGCAGGCCTTCTACCCTAGTCAGAGTCTATTTCTTCAACCTCTTCCCTTCTGTCTCCAGTTCCAGCTTTGGGATTATAACCATCAGAGATTTACAAGGCAGACCATGAGGCTCTGCAGAAGTTGACAGTGTGGAGCAGACCTTGCTCAGTCTCTCCTCACACTGAAGTCTTCACCCATGAAGCCACTTGCTCATGGTCCTTGGGCACCTATCCACATGACTGCCTGAGAATATTCTGGGCTGCTGTACTGGGTGTGGCTGAGCAACAAGAAGGCCAGGTTCTGCCCTAGGTTGCTGAATAATTCTGGGATTCTTCTTGTCTACAGTCAATTTCCTAAGCATCCATCAATGTAGCTGGGCCTTCTCACATGTGCCTTCACCCTTCTCCTCACAGGGGTATGACAGTCATGGTCATAAAGGGCTCTGGGTTGGTTCAGTGAGCTGGATAGGACCTAGCAAGGACTGATGGCTTCCTGTTTCACTCACTGTCATTCTGATGTTTCTGAACATATCTAAAGGGGGAGCCTGAGGGATCACCATGTGCTAATTGCATGGCCTATCCCTCCCACTTGAGACCAAGCTGCCCTCCTCATGCCTCTCCGTCATTTTGAAAGAGATACCTACTTGATTGCTCTCACTGTGGATATGTTGGTAAGTCGGCATGCTTCTGCATCATGTTAAAAATGAACAAAGTAATACTATATACCAAATAGCCCTTACTTCATGTGAGTAAATATCCACACACAACATTTTCCTACCATGTGATTTTTTTCTGGTAGCTTTGTCTTCATTTTTTCCTTTTTACAGTTATTGTGCATGAGTGTGTACATGTGTGTGTATGTGTGTGGGTATGTACATGCCATGGTGCCTGTGTAGTTGGAGGACTACTTGTGGGATTTGGTTTACTTTCACCATAGTAGATGTGGCTCAGTGGTACAGGGCTTGTCTGCCATAAACAAGACCTTGCAGTCCCTCCCCATTACTGCCAAAAAAGGCAGGAAGGAAAGATGGAGAGACAGAAGAGATTTGAATCAGCAGAATGGCTCTATGGGTGAAGGTGTTTGTCACCAAGGCTGGTGGTCTGAGATCAATCCCCAAGAACCTCATGTTCTTTTCGCTTTCTGAGACAGGGTCTCAATACGTTGCTCAGGCTGACCCCAAACTCACTCTGTTGCCCAGGGTGGCTTTTAACCTGCAGTCCTTTTAGACAGCCTTCTAAGCAGCTGGAATGACAGGCCTACACCACCAGGCCCAGAAATCTGTATTTCTTAGGAATCGGTATTCAAATCCACAGACTAATTGTACATCCAATTTTTAAAAGTTCATTAGCACATATTAGTCGTACATAACACCCGTCTGATGATGACATTTCCCTGCATGTTTGCAAAGCTCTGTGATCATCTTCACCCTCATTCCCTCTCTTGTCCTCCTCCCACCCCAATGATCCTCTTCCTTCCCCAACTAGGCTACCTTCTACTTCCATGTCTTCCCCCCCCCCCCTTGGAGACCTAAAGAGTTTAAGTCTTTCAGGAGCATGGGGGAGGGTTAACTGAGGGCTCATGGGAGCCTTGCCAGTGGTTACACCACTGAGGAAAATGTCTCTCCCTCTGCCAGCAACCATTAACTGTCTAGAAGACCTCAGCTAGGTGGGCTTCGTGAGTCCCTCCCCACTCCATGACAGGATGTTGGCAGGCCCAACAGTGTGCAGATGATCACAGCTGCTGTGAGTTAAGACACACAGCATGACATGGTGACCCTGTCCTTCCCTCTCCCCACAGGCAAATGACTTTCTAATTTATCCACTGTGGCGGATGCTCTACTCCTCACCCTCAGCACTGCAGTCCTCAGACCTGTCCCTGCCTCCTCCATGCACACCCTCACTCAGATCATACGCAGTATGAGCAGTTTTCACACTTAAGCTAGAAAGAGCTCACAGAAACCCCTTTCTACAGCTTCAGGAGAGGCAAGACCCAGCAAAGAAGATGAATAAAAGATGGGATGGCTCAGCAAGTAAAGGCACGTGCCACAAATCTGACCCAATATCAAGATGGTGAAAGAAGAGAGCTGGCCCTCCCAGCAAGTTGTCTTCTGACCTCAACGTTCTTGCTGTGGCAGGTGCACACATGCACACAAACACGCACAATTTTTTAAAGCGTGTATCTTCAGCCCCACCCTGCAGTGATCTGCCTTCATGCTCTGGATGTGGGTCTCAAGTTGGCACAGGTGATGCGGAAGGTTCACGGGCCTCACTTTGAGCTCGTGGTTTAGCTGGCATTACAGGCTTGAGTAAAGGTCCTCTCGCAGCCCATTTGGGCCCATGCTGCCCTCAGGGATCAATCTGTACTCGTCTTCTGAATCTTAACCCCCACATCCTTGGCTCCCCTTTAACGGCCACATTTACCAGTGAGGCGGGGGGAGTGGATTAGGAATTGCTCATCTAGAATTTCATATGGCATGTCTTACAATTCTAAATTCTGGGACTATCTTTTTTCATTTTAAAAAAATTTCACATTTCCTCAAGTAGTTTCAAAAATAGTATTTGGACCTACAATTTCCTCTTTGTTTCTAGCTCATTGGCATCCCTAATCTTTATTGTCTCTCTTTGGTTTGCTTCGTTGTTATTCCATTTTCTCTACCTCTGTCCTGTTCCCAAGCGGGCCTGGAACTCCCAGACCCCTACCCCTCAAGCGCTGGGATTATAGGTTTGTGCCCCGACACTTGGCATTTTTCCTGGCATCGTCCCTGCCCCTCCCCCTTCTTGGGGAGGGGTGAAATCTAACTGGCAACCAGCGACCTCACTCGGCCCACACAGTGGGGAGCTTGCAGCTCCCAGGCCATCTGTAACCTAAGGGCCCACGCAGGGCAGAATCGACATAGCAACGCATGGCCTCCCTCAGTCTACCCAATGGGATCCGCTGGGCGACCGGTGACGTCACGGGCCCGCTCGCCTGGCCTGAGCCGGAGGTAACCGCTTCCCGCGCGAGTCCGTCGGCCTCGGGCCCGGGACACCGTGCGACTCTCACGGCTCGGCCTCCTCCGAGCGGCGCGGGGCTGAGGCCGGCCGGTCACGCGCGGAGGCGGGTACAGACTGCTGCGTCCTGCCCAGCCGCCAGCCTCGCCCGCCTGGCAGCCGGTCCGCGGCGAGGCCGTCTTTCCCCGCCCGGCCGCGGGGGGGCGCCGTCGGGATGCTGTAGGCGGGGCTGCCTCGGCCTCGGAAGACCGGCGGACGGTACAGCAGGTTTCTGTAAAGACCTTGGATAGTGTTTAAAACGATGTTTTTAACCTGGGCGTGGCTGCGCACTCCTTTAATCCCAACCCTGCGTAGCGGAGGCAGGAGGATTTCCGAGTTCGAGGCCAGCTTGATCTACATAGCGAGGTCCAGGACAGCTAGACCCTGCCTCCATAAGTAGTCTCATGCCTTTAATCCCCCGCGTACATAGCAAGTTCCGGGACAGTCAGAGCTACCCTGTCTCATGAGACAAAATAATAAGTATGGCACAGGAAAATACAAATGAAGAAAATATATGGAATTTATAAGAAATTCATATAGTATATATAAAGATTTTAATACATAGGTTTGTGTCCTGTGCATAATATCCACATATATTATACTATAACAAATGTTTCTTTCCCAGGGTTACAACATAAATTTATAAGCTTAGCTGTGTCCCCTTCCAAAATCTAAAAGGAGCAAACATTTAAAATCATGGGTTTGACAGCGGGGACTTTTGTTCTGGGTTTTTTGTACTCTTGAGACAAAGTCTCTGTGTAACCCAACCTAGCCTCTTGATCCTCCTGGGTCTGCCTTAGGAGTTGTGGGATGATGGTGTGCCGGTCACACCAGCTAAAATCATGATGTCCTTTAAGACCATATAGGCCTTGAAGCTAGTTAAACCAAAACCTCAAATGTCAATGAGCAAACTGGAGAAACAGACAGCTTAGTAGCTAAAAAGGCCTAATGAAGTCATAGGTACACACAAGAGCCTGTAACAACTTCAGCTCCAGGAGATCCGATGCCCCCTATGGCCTCTACAGGGACTCATGCAGACCTCCTCCTCTCTCCCCCCACATTTTTTAAAAACTCAACCAGGAGGTACCCCACCTAGGAAATAGCACTCTCCCTTCTCAAGCCACAAGTTGAAATCTTGCTAGACTTCTCCTGCTCTGTTCCCAAAGACGAGGATGCTGGCTGCACTTTGCGGCCAGAAGAGGACCAAAGGCATTTTCTAGGGGTGTCGTAGTGAGAGAAAGGGCCTGGGAGTTTCGATCCCAGTATCAGCAGGAGGCATATCCATATATACCTCTGTGTGTGCATGTAAATTAGGAGTGCTGTCACTCTGGAACTAGAAGGGTGCTGTCCTAAAACCATGGAGAGAGGGCATAGTGTGTAAAGTTCTTTTTTATACATGAAGCATGTGTGAAAGAGCTAAGGAGCATGAAGACCTTAGTTGACTGCCCAGCACCCACATAAAAGCCTGCTGTGGTGACACAGGACAAGTGTCTATGACCCCAGACTGGTGAGGTGAAGGTGTATCCGCAGAGTTCTGACTAGCCAGCCAATTTAGCGTAAATATGAACACTAGGTTGTGCTGCTAGACTTATCTGAAAAAGCAAGATGGAGTATGATTGAGGAAGACATCTGGTGTTGAACTTTGACCTCCACATACATGCACACACACACACACACACACACACACACACACACATGGGAAAAAAGGTGTTTTCATTGTTTGAGGTTTACTTTTATTTTAAATTGTGTGTGTGGGTATGTGCACATGAGCACAGGCACCTGCGGAGGCCAGAAGGTGGGGGTCGGATCCCCTGGAGCTGTAGTCACAGATGGTTGTGAGCCACCTATGGTGGGTCTGGGCGCTGAACATGGGTCTGCTGCAAGAGCAGTGCATTCTTAATGACTGACCCACCTCTTCAGCCCCCAGACTGATGATGTACATGGTATGACCACTGAAACATGTATGGTTTCTTTTTGTGTATTTCCTGAGACATAATGACATGTGTTTGAAGGAGCATGGCCTTCTCCTGAGCAGTGTGTTTGGAGCATATGTCTCTTTTTTTTTATTATAAAATATAGTGCAAAACCAGGAGGTCCACAGCTGAAACCTCAGGACTCAGGAGGCAGAGGCAGGAGGATGTGGAATTTAAAGCCATCCTCAGCCTAACATAGGTGCTTGAAACCAGCCAGAGCTAATGAGACTATTTCTCAGAGTAAACATATCATGCAATCCAAAGCTGTAGAAAACCGAAACATCCAATGATGTGTGATCAATTAATTGATTGATTGATTGATTTCAGTTTTTTGAGACAGGGTTTCTCTGTGTAACCCTGGCTATCCTGGACTTGCTTTGTAGACCAGGCTAGCCTTGAACACATAGAGATCTGCCTGCCTCTGCCTCCCAAGTGCTGGGATTGAAGGTGTGTGCCACCACAACTGGCTGACGTGTGTTTTAAAATATTTTATTTATTGTGATGTGTGTGTCTGTCTCTCTCTCTCTCGTGTGTGTGTGTTTGTGTGTGTGTGTGTGTGTGTGTGTGTGTGTGTGTGTGTGTGTGTGCGTGCGTGCATGCCACTGGGTTCATATGGAGGTCAGAGGACAACTTTAGGGGTCGGTTTTCTCTCTCCACCATGTGGGTCCTTGGGACTGGAATCAGGTCACCAGGCTTGGCAGCAAACACCTTTATAGAATTAGCTATCTCCCCTGCCACAATGATTCATTATAAAGCAAACACTTTCTGTCCCTCCACTCCCCTGTGCTTCTCTGGATGCTAATTCTATACAAAAGTCTTTCCCCTAAAATAGGCTGTTTTTGGTGACTTCAAGACCTCTTCAGGAGTTGAGCCAGAGAAGAGAAGAACGCCATGGACCAAAAACCCCTTGAACCCTTTCCCAAGGCTAAGAACAAGGAAGAGTCTGTGGAGGAAGAGCCTACATCCAACAAGAGGAGAATCAATCCCACATCTGTGTCCTGGGGCTTCAAGACCAGAGTTCGTATTACCAAGATCCCAAGCCACTTCCAGGCCAAGAAGACAGAGAATATCCTGATCCTGGTGGGCTTCTCCATTGGACTTGGCAGCATATGGCGCTTCCCGTACCTGTGTCATCAGAACGGAGGAGGTTAGGCCAGGGGTTGTGCTCTGAGGTTAGGGATGGGGTGTTAGGCCCCCCAGGGAGGAGTATGGGAGGTGGGGCCCCCTGCTGCCTGAGCCAGCCCCCACCTCTCTGCAGGAAGCTTTGTGCTGATGTATTTCATCCTCCTCCTGTTGCTGGGGATCCCCCTCATGTACATGGAGATGGTCATAGGACAGTGGCTACACATGGACAATATCCAGGCCTGGAAATGGCTGGTCCCCTGGCTTAGCGGTGTGGGCTACTCTAGCATGCTGGTAGGTGGGGGCTGGCAGTGCCACACATTCCCGGTGTCCCCTCCCCTCCATGATGCCCCACAGGCCCAACTTGTCTCCCCCAGGCTTGTGCCTTGGTGAGCTTATACAACAGTGCCCTGGTCTCTTGGAGCCTCTTCTACCTTGGCCACTCCTTTGATTACCCTCCACTGTGGGAGCACTCCCGCTGTGTGAAAGACTTCAGCATGAATGGTGAGGAGAGGGACAGGGACATGCCGGAGCTAGGGGAGCCACTGTGTGAGGTGGAACGTAAGTACCTGGATCCTCCACAGACACCTCCTGCCTACACACGGTGTCCCACCAGTATTTCTGGTACCACACTACCCTTCAAGTCTCCAACCAAGTGGAAGAAGGCATTGAGGTGCTGGTCCTGGACATCACCCTGTGCCTCTTTGCCACATGGATCTTCCTCTATGTCATCATGATCCCCAGGATAAAGATCTCTGTGCTAGTAAGTGTCCCAATGGCCTAAGGACTCCCAGCTGTCCAGAGGACACGTTCATGTGTGGCCACTAGTGTCCCCAGCAAGGGTACCATGCAAGAGGGCATACCCACCTTAAGGAAGCTATGTGATCTGGCTCGTGGGTCACCATCAGTGTGCAGAAATTTGACCTATCCCTCACAACTCCTAGACTCACCCTGGGCCCCGGCCTCCGCCTCCCTGGGCTTCACCGTGCACATGTTAATCTGCAGAACTGTTTTCCTTTCTAAGTACCCCATCTGTAGTGACGGAGTGTCTGGGGCTGCCTCCATCTCCACGTTGCGCTTTCTGTGTCTGTGTGAGCATCTGCACTCCCGTGCACATCCTGGAGGCCAGTACTTAATCCCTGACCTCACTACTGCAAATGCAGGCTGCACTAGGGCTAGCGGACCCAGTGTGAAAGGGACCTCTTTTCATGACTCTTCCCATCACAGTGACCTGACAAGAAGCAACTTCATGGAGGAAGGAATTATTTTGTTTCATGGTTTGAGGGTATATAGTCCACTGAGGAGGGGACCCATGGTAACATGTGGGTCCATGGCTCTAGGAACATATTGGCTGGGACTTCACACACTGTCAGGTCTCCATAGACCAGGAAGCACGGTATGCTGCATGCTGCTGCTCAGACGGCTTTTCTCCTCTTGCCTCTTTTATTCCATCCAAGCTCCAGGCTCAAGGGGTATAGACAGGTACATTCATTCAAGGTAGATCTTTCCAGATTGGTTAATCCTCTCTAACACAGCCCACAGACACATCCAGAGGCATTCCTCAAACTCCTGGATGATCCTCAATCCAGTCAGATTGACAATGACGGTTAGTCACTATAGGCTGGGGAGAGAGATGACTTGACGCAGAAGCACGGCCAGGTGATGGTGGCGCACATCTTTAATCCCCACACTCAGGAGGCAGAGGCAGGCGGGTCTGAGTTGGAGGCCAGCTTGGTCTATGGAGTGAGTTCCAAGGAAGGCAGGGCTACTCGGAGAAACCCTGTCTCAAAACAAAACAAAAGCAAAATGGAAACAAAAAACAAAGACAGAGAAGAAAGAGAGCCTTAGTTTAACTCCATGTAAAACAGCAGGCATGGCGGGTCGCAAACTAGTAATCCAAGAACTAGGGTGGTTCAGACAGGGGGCGGGGAACCCCCAGGAGCTCACTGGCCAGTCAGCATGCCCCAGGCAGTGAGACCCTGTCTCAGAAACCAAGGTGAACAGCAAGGAGGAATGAGGCTAGCACGGCCCCAGGTCGAGTGGAAGGATTTGTAGGTAAAGGGAGAAGAAAAGAAACAGACAAGATTTGGAGGCAGGAGCATGATTGCTGTGTGGTTTGGGAGTGTGGCATTGGGATGGGTGCCAGAAGGCTCCTGTCATGGTCTTCTGTGTGTGCAGGTGGACACGCACAAGCTCTTGGAGGCCAGAGGTCAACTGTGAGTACCATTCCTCAGGCCTTGTCCACCCTGTTACTCTCCCACTGCTTTGGTAGAAGTTAGGTCTCTTTAGTGAAATTAGTTGGCAGTTCAGATTTAGCATCTGCCAGGTCATAAAGGAGAGCTTGGTGTCCCTTGAACTTGGGCCAAGATGGACAGAGTGCAGTTGAGGCCATAGTTCTGCAAACTGCCCTGTTGAAGGGGCGTGGCTAAGAAGCTGTGCAGATGATGTCAGTTGCTGTGAGAAGCAACGGGACTGCTGGACATCAAAAGAAATCTCATGGACCTTCGAGACAGCCAAGGAATGCGAGATAATCCAATATATGAGCCAGAGAACTCCATGCAGTCTCTTCCTCCTGCCCTCACCGACTGAGAACCCACACTGGAGTGCATAGCAAGGTATGCCACTAACAGAATTTAGACTGTGATAACCCAAGGCAAAGGCCTGGCAATAAACCTGCTGAGAAAAACAAAACAAAACAAAAACCAAACAAACAAAAAAAACCTGCTGAGAGAGTTCCTTGAAAGCATCTGTCTTGGGGCCCCAGAGTGACAGAAAAGTGAGCGAAGCAAGTGAAGATCAGAAGCCACCTGGAGAGACTTTCAGCTGTGAGGTTTACCCAGGCCAAGGGGACTGTGGCAGTGAGTCTCAGCTGTGGAAAGGCCGGCCTCAGTGTGGAGATTGGAACAGACTGACTTTATAAACTGGCCACAATTTGGTGGTGGAAATAAATTGGCCTTGCGAACTGGCAAAGTAAGGCCCAATGAACTTTAAGCTTAAAAGATACTACCTGATGGGACTGCTGTAGAAGAACCAAGTCATTCTGCATGGACCTACGCCAAGAATATTAATATCCTTGTAAGAAAGTTAAAATAGCCATAGTTAGGTGTTTGTAGATAGGTAATAGGGTGTTCTTAGATGACTATAGGTTTTAGATTATAAGTTTTAGGTTATAGGATTTAGGTATTTTATAGGTGTTTTTTAAGTATTAATATAAGTGTTTATAAATAAAAATATTCTGTTACACTCTGCACCCATTCACTCTCCTCTCTCCCTGCTACCTCCTGCCACCGCCTACCTATCCTGCTGGCCCTCTCAGCCCCTACTGATGTTTTTTCTGTCTTCCTCCTCTCTGTCTCTCTTGACCTACCTTGCCAGATGCTGATTTTCTCCATATTCTTCCCCTACGTGCTCCTCCTCTGCTTCTTCATCCGGAGTCTCTTCCTGGAAGGTGCAATGGCCAGCCTCAGGTGCCTGCTAACCACAGAGGTGAGGCAGGGCTCCAGACTCATCCTTCTGTACCTACCCCCTCATTCCCTCACTGCATCCCCTCTCTTGGCCTCACCCCCACTAATGCACTGGGGGTGTCACCTGAGAAACCACTCCAAATGCTTCTGCCTTCTACAGCTCTCCATCTTGGCATCACTGGACACATGGCATCAGGCTGGAGGCCATGTGCTCTACTCCCTTGGCCTTGGCATGGGCACCATCATCACTTTCTCCTCCTACCAGACTAGAAGTGAGAACTACATCAAGTTAGTGTCCTTTGTAGCTGTAGTCAACCTTGTGACTTCATTTCTCAGCACGTGCATCATCTTCCTTGTGTTGGGGTTCTGGACCACAACCAGTGGCTCTAACTGTGTTGAGAAGTGAGTGACATACCCTGGGAGGTAGCAGCAGAGGTGTTCCCACCTCAGCTCTCCTTCAGCCACACAGTCCTGCAAATCAAACCTCCCATTGGTACCCACATTACCTTATCCTCAGAGCAAACAACCAAAAGGAGACTCTACCAATACCTGGTGCCTAACAGAAGAAAACAGTCTCCGAAACTGCCAATGAAGTTAGGAAACATCTCCAAGTTGCTTATTAAACCTACAAGGCTGCTGCCACAGCTTGCTGAGGCTCAGGAGGCAGCTGTTGGCATAGGTGGTTTGGGTGGGGAAGTCTTAGGAAGTACTGGTGTCTGAGCTTTGTCCCAGGGCCTCTGCCTTATTGGTCATGAGTGCTTTGTTTGTTTGCCGCCTCCTCCTCCTCCTCCTCCTCCTCCTCCTCCTCCTCCTCCTCCTCCTCCTCCTCCTCCTCCTCCTCCTCCTTCTGCTTCTGTTTGAATTTTTGAGACAGGGTTTCTCTGTGTAGACCTGGCTATCCTGGAACTCACTCTATCGACCAGGCTGGCCTTGAACTCACAGAGATTTGCCTGCCTCTGCCTCCCGAGTGCTGGGATTTAAGGGATATGCCACCACCATCTGGCTGTTTTGTTTAGTTTTTTGAGACAGGGTCTCAATGTCTGTCCATGGCTGACCCAGACTTACTCTGTAGACTGTGCAGGCCTCACACTCATAGAGATCCACATGCCTCTGCCTCCCAAGTGCTGGAATTAAAGGTGTGTGCAAGGACTAGAGAGATTTCTCAGTGGTTAAGAACATTAAGTTGCCGGGCGGTGGTGGCGCACGCCTTTAATCCCAGCACCTGGGAGGCAGAAGCAGGCGGATCTTTGTGAGTTCGAGGCCAGCCTGGTCTACAAAGTGAGTCCAGGACAGCCAAGGATACACAGAGAAACCCTGTCTCGAAAAACCAAAAAAAAAAAAAAAAGAACATTAAGTTACTTAGCCAGGCATGGTAGCACATGCCTTTAGTCCCAGCACTGGGAGGGAGGCTGAAGCAAACAGACTTCTGTGAGTTCAAGACCAGCCTGGTCTACAGAATGAGTTACAGGACAGCCAGGGCTCTACAGAGAAACACTTCTCAAAAATAAAACAAAAAAACCTGAAACAAATTTTAAAAAGGAAGTGAGCTGGGAGATAGCAAGCTTGCTGTGTCTGGACATGTGGTTCCCTGTTACTGTGTCAGAACCCTGATGAGTCCTCACTAGAAAAATGAGGCTCTTGCAAGATAGGGCCCCTCCCTCAGCGATGGACTTCCAGAATCATGAGAGCATGCATCCTGAAAAATCTTACCATACTTGGTCCTCATTCTCCGTTCTCTACCTGTTTTCTTTTCCTTTCTGACCCTGTCAGGAGTGTCTCCAATCTGGCCAACCTGATAGCCCAGGGGATGCTACCCAAGGCTGTCTGGCCTCCTGAGAACATCATCCACAGACCCCCACTGGAATACCTGGAATGGATCAGCCATCTCCCCAAGAACATCCAGAAAGAGGTGGTCCAATTCTCCCTGCCCTGCAGCATCCTAGTGCAGAAGGAAAAGGTGTGTTTGTCAGGGAGGCCAGGCCTGGCAGGCTCACAGCAGGCACCTGTACTAATCGTGGTCTGCCATGACACCACATGTGCCACAGCTACATTGGAGTTCACATCAGGGGACCCAGGAAATGAAGGCCACCCAGGTCACACAACCAAGAAAGGCCAAACTTTCAACACTTTTACCTCCAACTTCCATGGTGGGTGTCTATGTTTCTATCCATGACAGACATTACTAATCAAGTACTGCACCATCCCCATCCCATCCAGATACTGCACTGCCTCAGAGCCCTTCTCCCCCACAGTTCATGGAGGGCCTTGGCCTGGCATATGTGGCCTTCTCTCAAGTCGTTTCACTGTTTCCTGGTTCCTCTTTCTGGGCCATCATCTTCTTCTTGGCTCTGGTCATCATGGGTCTGAGCACCATGGTAACACTCCTGGAAGGCATCATGCTACCTCTGCAGAATACCATCCCTACCTTAACAAAGTATCCCAAGCTGGTACCAGGTACAAAAACCCCTCCCCTGTAACCTTCCCCACATTCACTTTTCCCAAGTATCCAGCGTTCATGTGGACCCCCAACTTACAAACCCCATTGTAGCTCAATCCAATTCCACCCTCAGTGGTTGTCTGCTTAGGAGGACTTCTGGGCAGCCTCGTCTTCACCAGCCGCCCCGGCAGCTATGTGGTGTACCTGTTTGATGACTACCTGGTCCCTATGGTCCTCGTCGTCATTGTGGTGTTCCAGAACCTTTCTCTGGCTTGGGTCTATGGAGTCAAAAGGTGATTTCCAGTCCCTGGGGGGGGGGGTGTGTTGCTAACATATCAAGTCCATCGTAGGTCTTTGGGAGACACAGGTACCCCATGGGTCCTCAGCAGGCAGATCCTACAGGAAGATGTGATCGCAAGTGTGCTGAAGGCCAAGGGCTGTGGTGGTACAGTCCCATGGACTGAACAACTCTCATGGGGAAACAGCATGGCCCAGAGCCAGGGAGGGCATGGTCCCTACACCAAGCATCAGGAACTTCTGAGAGAACCAGAGATGGAATCTTCCTATGTCCGGTCCCCAGATGTCCTGATGGTTATCTCCTTCACCCAGGTTCAGGGCTGAGATGTTCGGCCAGCTAGGCCACCTGGTGTGGGCGCCCTTCACCTTCCTATGGAGCTACGTGACACTGCCCACACTGCTGGTCATGCTTGCCATCCAGTTCCTGAATCTGTACCACAGTGAATCTCTCTACTATATCTCCTGGAATAACAGCCTGGTGCGGCCCCTACCCAGGGGACCTGGGGGCCCCAGCACCCCACCCTGTATCTCCTACACTCAGGGACCTGGAGACCCCAAACCCCGAACACATAGACTTAGGTCCCCATCCTGCATCTCCTACCCTCAGGGACTTGGGGAACTCTGTGCACATTGAGCCCTCACCCTGTGTACCCTACTCCCAGGGAGCTGGGGACACTGCACCCAGACTGAGCCCCTTCCCCTGTGGCCCACTGTCCCTGTCCCCAGAGCCAGGAAGTGAAGCAGCCTCTCCAGAAGATACCACTGGGCTGGGTTACCTTCCTTAGTGTCCTGGCACTGCTGCCCATCCCCATATACCCGCTGCAACACTGGTGGTACCTGGAGAACCAAATCATCTGTGAAGCCTTAGATCCAGATACATCTTTATCCTCCAAAAAGGCGGCCACAGGGCCCAACAGGGTCAGCCACTGGCCTATTCACCACCCTATGAGGAGACTCACCCACAGAGCCCAGGAAAAAGGCATGACTTCATTCCAAGGCAAGAATCTCCCAGAGCCCTTCCTTAATACCAAAGAGCTTTTGTCAAGGAGGAACAGTGAAAACTACTCCAGTTTCAGCTTCCCTGTCGGTGGTGTCGGCTTCACCTCTCCCTGGGGCACCAAAGCTCACTGCCCTCCCATCAGACGGTCTTGGCTTCCACAGCACTAAACAGATGTCACCTGTTTTGGGGAACTGGTGATGTGCACCAAGCCAGTACCTGCCCCACAGAAAACAGAAGATGGGCATGCAAAACTCCAGCCCGAACTTCTATGGTAGCCCTGCAGGACATGATGGACATGGACAACTCAGAAGCCCCTCCTCCAGCAGCTTGGAGACTGCCCAGGGCAGGCCCAGGGCTCCCTCCCTCTCTGTGATATGGACACAGTTTTGGTGTGCCCAGGTGGGCATCCAGCACAGCCTCAGTTACTGAGAGACACAGGGCTCCCTCTAGCCCTGCCCGGCCATCATGCCTGTCAGCAGTGTGGCTGACCTCCCAGGGATGATTGTCTCAGATGGCACCAAGATAGCACTGTTGTTAGTCAATAAATGAGGTGATGGACAACATGTACCAGCAGAGGGCACAGTGTTCTCTCACACGCACACGCACTTCACACGACAGCGTGGGGACCTGGGCCCCTTCTGCTGTTAGGACACAAACTCTAAGCAGCTCACCCATGAGAAAGCTGCAGCAACACCTTCTAAGGTCTAACCTGATACCGACCACCATGCTGACCCCTCCAGGACAAATTCTGCCCCATAGTCCATGTCATTGCTCTCACCAAGAGGGCAAGGAGCTAGAACCATACCTGGCTTACATCCCTCTAGGAGCACTTGGTTCCTGACAGGAGTAGAGCCTGGTGCTCAGCGTCTGCTCAGACACAGACCTTTCCCTAGCATCCAAAGGCTGTGGTCCCATCTCCAACCACTCATTTACACTTTTCAAGGAAACACACCACCACATAATAGAAAACCCATGGCATACCACAACTATACCTTCATTAATTGAGTTAAAATAATGGAAATCAAGGCACCTTTGAATTTCCCTCTTTTTTAAAAAAATATTGATTTATGTATATGTGGGGACCCAGGAAATGGAGGCTTAAGAGAAATGCCTCGTTGCTGGGAAAATGAAAGTAATTTGTGGGAGATATCTAAGATGGCGCTGCCCGGAAGATGCCGGGGTGGAGTTGAAGCCTGATTGTGGGTATAGCTGATTGGTGAGCAAGACTTCCATACACCTGATCAGTGCATGATCAGTGATGTGATGGGATGACCTTTAATGTGATTGGTCCACGTAGCCTCATGTGGAAACACCCATTTGCTTCTGTATATAAGTCAGGGAATGAGGGCTGGAGAGATGGCTCAGCGGTTAAGAGCACTGGCTGCTCTTCCAGAGGTCATGAGTTCAATTCCCAGCAACCACATGGTGGCTCACAACCATCCATAATGAAATCTGGTGCCCTCTTCTGGCCTGCAGATATACCTGCAGACAGAACACTGTATACATAATAAATCTTTAAAAAAAAAAAAAAAAGTCAGGGAACGAAACATTAAAAACAGGAAATGCTTAGACATTACCCCTGTTTCTCTTCGGAGTGAAGGCTGGAGGGTCGGGTGGACAGCACACTTTTCCCTGAGAACACCCTTATGTGCTGATCACTGTGTCTCATGGGCTTGCAACATGTATATGAGTGTTTTATTCACGTGTGCATTATATACACACACCACATATGCACTTGGTTCCCTCAAGAAGTGTGGAGTTGAGACAAGGGTGTTGGATCCCCTGGAACTGGAGTTACAGGTGTTTGTATGCTGGGAGCCAAATCTAGAAGAGCAGCCAGTGCTCTTAACTGCTGAGCTTCTCCAGCTTCTAGAGTTCTTGAGAGGTAAGCATGATTTTTACCTGAGTTTGGAATGTGTTTTACTCATCAAAGTGGATGTGTCTAATATACTGTGATGTCCCTCCAGCCAAAAAGCGGTGACATTCATTCAGCTAGATCCGGAAAGCACTCAGAGTTGCAGTCCCCATCCCTGAGGCCTGCTGGGGATCAGAGGTCACCTGATTTACCCCCCCCCCCTCCAGGAGCCATCAAAAAACCCAAACAGAGCCAGGCAGTTTGTCTTTAATCTCAGCACTCTGGAGGTAGAGGCAGGTGAATCTCTTGAGTTGGAGGCCAGACTGGTCTACAGAATGAGTTCCAGGATAGCCAGGGCTACTCAGAGAAACCATGTTTCAAAAACCATAACAACCACCAAAAAAAGGCCCAAACAGGATTTCCAGGGAATAAGCAGTCATACTTCCATGATGCCGGTGCCAAGGAGGACAGCTGGGAACCCACACAGCTGTGATCCTGGATTCGCTCCCAGATTGGGGGCAGTATTAAGTTTTGTTGTTTTTGTTTGTTTTCAGATTGGGGCTCATGTAGCTTTGGCTGTTTTGAACTCACTCTGTAGACCAAACTGGCCTCAAACTCACAAAGATCTACCTGACTCTTCCACCCAAGTGGTAGAATTAAAGGCATGGGCCACCACACCTCGGGTGGGGACAATGTTTTGTTTTGTTTTTTTAAATGCAAAAAAGATCTATTGTGGCACCCAGGAGAAATGAATGGAGTCTAAATTAGAAGTAAGTCAAGATTAAGTCCCTGGGGATGGAAAGACAACTGAGCAGCTAGCAAAGAACTGGAGTTTGATTTGTAGCACCCACGCCAAGAAGCTCACAACCGCCTATGACTCTTGCTCCAGGTGACATTTCCTAATTTCTGTTGTTGTTGCTGTGATAAAACCATCATCAAAAGCAACTTAAGAAGGAAAGGGTTGGGTGGGACTGGGAGGGGTTGAAAGAGGGTACTGTGATGGAGATGTAACCTGAAGCAAAAAATAAACATAAAAAAAGAAAGGGATGGAAAAAAAAAAGAAGGAAAGGGTTTCTCTCAGTATACAGGTTATACTTCATCAAGGAGGGAAGCCAGGCAGCAACTTGAAGCAGAAACCATGGAGGGATAGTGCTTACCCATTTACTTCCCCTGGCTTCCTCAACTTGCTTTCTTATATATCCCAGACCCACCTGCCCAGGAATGGTGCTACCCAAAGCGGGCAGTACCTTCTCATATCAATCATTAAGCAAGAGAACAACCCACAGACATACCTTCATGCCAATCTGATGGAGGCAATTCTTCAGTTGAGGTTCTCTCTCCCCAGGTGAGTCTCTTAAGTTGTACCAAATTAATAAGAAAAAGTCACAGGATCTAATGTGCTACTCAGGCCTCTGTAGACAGGCATGTGTAGATACGTACATACACGTATACACACACACACACACACACACACACACACACACGGAGATGAGAGGTCAATGGGAATTTTGGAGGTGGCTGAAGAGAGGAACCTGAGGTCTCTGTTATGCCTGGAAAGAAGCTTGGTCTCAGCCTGAGTGTAGGCTGGGGCTCCTCACTTAGGTGAGGCCTTTTTAACAGACATGTAGAGTTGAGGTGAAGGAGTGACCCAGGAGAGATGGGATTGACGCTTATCTTAATTCCAGCAGAGATTGTTTATGTTAAGGAGGCTGCTGGTTAGATTTTTGTCAAGTTGACACAAATTAGAGACATCTGGGAAGAAGGGCTCTCATCTGAGGAAGGAATTGCTGTCAACAGATTGGCCTGTGGTCTGTGGCCTTGTCTTACTCGCTAATTGATAGTGAGGGCCTAGCTCTCACTATGACTCACTGGTGCCATCCCTGAACAAGTGGTCCTGGGGTGTATAAGAAAGACAGACAAATGTGAGCCTGGAAGCAAGCCAACAAGCATCATTCTTCCATAGTCATGGTCTCTATTTAAGTTCTTCTCTTCAGGTTTTGCCCTCAAGCTCCTGCCCTGAAGACTTCCATAGATGATGGACTATAAACTGTAGGCCAAATAAACCCTTTCCAAATTGCTTTTGGTCGTGGTGTTTACTACAGAAACAGAGAGCAAATGTAGAGATAAATTATCTCATTGACTAAGGAGAACAAAATAGCCTTATCTTTTAAAATCATGTGATGTGTGTGTGCATGTGAGTGCAGTGCCCATGGAGGCCAGAAGAGGGCATCAGAGCAGCAGTTGTGAGCCACCCAACAAAGGCTCTAAGAACTGTATTTGGGTATTTGCAGAGGCAAGAGCAGAATGCTCTCTAAACCACTGACCATGTCAACTCCATGAAAGCAGAATTGGGCAGCAAGGATGTCAGAGCCACTCCATGAACAAAAGAGCCGGGAGGAAGGAAAAGAGGAGGCCATTGCTATTTTTTTATTAATAGAGTTTAGGAGAGTGGTTCTCATGGTGAGTGAGGCAATCATGAAGGAATTTGTCAGTCAGGTAAGAGATTCCACCAAGTCACACACCAAGAGTACAATGTTGGAAATATTAGTCAAGGACACGGAGGCCACTCATTTACGTAAATGTGGGTGGATGCTTCTTTGGAGGATAGTTTTGTTTTGTTTTGGGTTTTTTTCCATGTTTATTTTGTATTTTGTTTTGATTTGTTGTTTTTTGGCTATTCTCTGTGTAATAGCTCTGTCTGTCCTGGAACTCAATTTGTAGACCAGGCTGGCCTTGAACTCACAGAGATCCACCTGCCTCTGCTTCGCGAGTGCTGGGATTAAATGCGTGAGCCACCATGCCTCGCCTCCTTGTTTATTTTTTTTTTTTAATTTTTTTTTTTGGTTTTTCGAGACAGGGTTTCTCTGTTTAACAGCTCTGGCTGTCCTGGACTCGCTTTGTAGACCAGGCTGGCCTCAAACTCGCAAAGATCCGCCTGCCTCTGCCTCCCAAGTGCTGGGATTAAAGGCGTGCGCCACCACCGCCCGGCTCCTTGTTTATTTTTTAGAGAGGGTCTCACCATGTACTCTGGCTGGCCTGAAACTCATAAAGATCCTCCTGCCTCTGCCTTCCAAGTGCTAGAATTAAAGGTGTATGCCACTATGCATAGTTTGAATGAGAATGACTCTCATAGGCTCAAGTGTTAGAATACTTGGACCCCAGTTAGTGGAACTATTTGGGAAAGATTAGGAGGTGTGGCCTCACTGCAGGAGGTGAGTCACATAGGATCGGCTTGAGGCTTCAAAAGTCCATCATGCCATTCCCACTTAGGGTTCCTCTGTCTGCCTGTCTGTCTCCTGTGTAATAGTAAATTTTTATTTATACTTATGTATTTATTAATACTTAACAAATACCTATAAATCCTAAACCTAAATACCTAAATCCTAAAACCCAAACCCTAATTCTAAAACCTATAATCTAACTAAAAATATCTTAATGCCTAAAATACTTTAATATCTATAAAAAACAAACACTTAACACTAACTTAAGTTTCTTAAAAGGATATTTTCTCAGGTTAATTCTCTTGGCGTGGATCCTTATGGGTGGCTGGTTTCCAGCAAGTCTTTCAATCTTCAAGTCTGTGAGTCTTGTTCATCAGATCTTAAGGCCAGTTTATAAATTTAATCTGTTTCGACCACTGAGGTGGGGCGGACTTTTAATCAGCCAAGAATTGCCTCTGTGGTCCTAGGGCCCAATTATTTACAATATTAAAAGTACCAAATCACCTGCTCACCGTTCAGATGCTCTGAAGTTCTGAGGGGAGATATTTCTCCATTCCACTGTTCTGAAGCAATAGGGAGGGTCTGCCTTTACTTTCTCCACTAGCATGGCAGCAGATCATGGTGAAGTCTCTCGGCATGTGTCGGCAGAGGAAGACAAGGAGGAAGGCACATGGACTTCCAATTTAAATCCCTTGTGTTGTAATGTGTCGTAATGATCTTGGCCGTGAATTCTGGCATTTCGTTGCCATAGATCCTGGTGGGCTTCCTAAGGCACACCCCTCCAAGAGTGCATCTTGAGATCCCATGATCATCTGCTCTTGGCAGGCTTTCAAGGCACGCTAAACAAGTCTAGAGTAATTGGATCTGCCCATATCTTTTACCTGAGTCACCAAACTTCCAAAATCTAGATGCTACATTAACTTCACGCACTCTACCTCACTCCTGCTTGGGGATAAGGATGTGAGCTCTCAGCTGCTGCTCCTCCCTGCTGTCATGCTCCCTAGTACGATGGTCATGGACTCACTCCATGAAACTGTAAGCCCCAATAAACAATTTTTTTTCTTTAAGTTGCCTTGGTTGTGATATCTCTTCACAGCAATAGAAAAAGAAACCTACCATGCCTGGCTGTTTGTTAACTGCTTGTGACAGGGTCTCTTACAGCTCAGTTTAGCTTCTTCCAACTCACTAGGTAGCCCAGGATGACCTTGAACTCTACTGATCCTGCTGCCTCCACCCCTTGAATGGTGGCATCACAGACATACGTGCACCACCACTCTTGACTCTTGGGGGACAGAAGAATAACCTGAGGCAGCTCAAGCTTCAAGGTCCATTGAGAAGTGGTGGGAGTTTGCCACCTGGGGACCTTTGAGTTGGAGACACCTGCAAAATACAGCCCTATGGCGGAGAGAGGCACCTACCCTGGCAAAAGTCTTTATCGTATGCTGCCAGGCAGTAAAGCAGGATCTGAAAGGCCCCTCTCCATGATTTACAGTTCCTGGACTTTGGATGTTTTGGAAGGTCCAAAGCTGGAAGGGGATGTTTTCTATGTTAAATCTCTCATTGTTGTGACAAAAGTAGCTAAAAGAAGGTTTGTTGTTTCTTTTGACTCACAGTTTGAGGGGATACATTCTATGTGAAGGGAATAGCATGGCGGAGACAGGCGGCAGACAGCAATGAATGCTGGCGTTCAGCTAGCTTCTTCCTCCTTTGTCTATACAGGACCCCAGCCCATGAGATCAGATGCCCACAGTTAGGTGTTCCTACTTCAATTAACCTAATTTACATAATCCCTTGGGATTGTCTCATTGGCAGTTCCAAATCCTGGCTAATTTACAGTATTACACGTCATAGTTGGCATATTTCCTGAACTTGTTGGTTTGGCCTGCACCCAATATCAGGGCCAGAAGCAAGATAGGCCTGCCACAGAGAATATTTAAGGGACTAGGCTGAGTGAAACTTTAAAGGCAACTCATGTCCTATACAACACTGTAGAGTAAACCCTGAGCCAAGTCTGACTTCTCCATCCCACCTCACCAGAAGGTCCAGGACTCCGAGATACACAACATGGTGTGTAGTCAGTCACTCAGGCTTAAGGCATAAGTTGGGTCACCTCCGAGGTAAATTCTGGGCTGTTGTCATTTTAGATGATGTCTTAGGGATATATTGGTATGAAGAGACAGGATGACCACAGCAACCCTTATAAAGAAAAATATTTAATTGGGACTGGCTTACAGTTTCAGGGGTTCCAATGCCTCTGGCCTGCACATGCACAGACACCTAAAAATAAGATAAATAAAAAAATAGTGGCATAGTGGTGCACACCTTTAATCCCAGTACTTGGAGGCAGAAGCAGGCAGATTGCTCTGAGTTTGAGCACTGCTTGGTCTACATAGTGAGTTCCAGGACCGCCAGGCCTACATAATGAGACACTGTTTCAAAACAAATGAACAGCCAGGCGGTGGTGGCACACACCTTTAATCCCAGCACTTGGGAGGCAGAGGCAGGCGATCTCTGTGAGTTCGAGGCCAGCCTGGTCTACAAAGTGAGTTCCAGCACAGCCCATACTGCTACGTAGAGAAACTCTGTCTTGAAAAACTAAAAAAAGAAAAAAGAAAATGGGCCCCATAGGGTCACAAGGGAGTGGCACTACTAGGGGGTGTGGTCTTGTTGGAGTAGGTGTGGCCTTGTTGGAGGAAGTTTGTCATTAGGGCAGACTTCGAGGTTTCAGATGCTCAAGCCAGGCCCAGTGTCATTCTGTCTTCCTGCTTCCTGTGGATCCAGATGTACAATACTTGGCCACCTCTCCAGCACCATGTCCAACTACAGTCTCCATGTATCCAACCCTGATGATAACAGACTAAATCTCTGAAACTATGAGCCAGCCCCAGTGAAATGTTTTCCTCTATAAACATTGCCATAGTCATGGTGTCCCTTCACAGAAATAGAAACCCTAACTAAGACATAGGGGATAGAGAATAGAGAAAACACAGTGAGAGAAAGAGGGGCACAGCAGAGAAAGAGAGAGAGGCTGTGGTGGTTTGAGTGAAAATAGCCCCCAAAGGCCCACAGGGAGTGGCACTATTAGGAGGTGTGGTTTTGTTGGAGGGGGGGTGTATCCCCACAGGCTGGACTTTGAGGTCTCAGAAGGTCAAGACAGTTCACTCCTGCCTGCGGATCAAGATGTAGAACTTTCAGCTCCTTCTCCAGCGCTATGTCTGCCTGTGTGCCACCATGGTTCCCACCATGATGATAATGGACTAAACCTCTGAAACTGTAAGCCAGCTCCAATTAAATGCTTTTCTTATAGTAGTTGCTGTTGTCATGGTGTCTCTTCACAGAAATAGCAACCCTAGCTAAGACAGAGAGTATAGCCCAAAATGGCAGGGTTATAAGGAGAAAGACTAACTTGGCCTGTGAGCTGGAGGGATTTTAGGGGAGGGGAGGAGGTTGAGAAGGGCTAGCTAGGATGCTAGCATGGGCTCTGAAGAGTGGAACAGGGACTTGTGAGACTGGGGGCGCCTGGAGGCCAGAGTGCACTTTGGCTAAAAGACACTGCAGTAGCCATTTGTCCCTTCCACTAGAGGTAAGGGAAGTGGTTCTTTTTGGTAGAGGGTAACCAGCTTCACCAGTTCTTGAGGAAACTTTCTGACTTTTATCTAACTGCCAGAAATCCTCCTGTAGTCCATGTTTGAACCCATTTCTGGATATCTGCCTTTTGGAGTTTGAGATAATTGGATTTTCCTTTGGATCTAACAAGGAGGTTAAGGCAGGAGAATCACCATGAGTTTGAAATCAGCAATCTGGGTTATATATATATAATAAGTGTGGGGACCCAGGAAATGGAGGCTTATGAGAAATGCCTTGTTGGGAGCGGGCAGCGCACTCACTTTTCCCTGAGAACTTCCTTATTGGTGATTGCTGTGTATGGGCCCCATACATAACTGGCTCCCAAACGTGGGGCACAAAGAGAGACTCTCATTTACATAATGGATAGGAGGAGATGGTTCAGGGCTAATCAGTCTGCAGGGTAAGTGATCCCTGAAAGGATGCCACATGCAACTTCAAAAACTGAAGAGCCTGCGGCTTATAGCGCCGAAATATATGCTTAAGAGCAGGGGTTTGGAGCTCTCCGAGACCCAAGCCACCGCTGAAGGGATGGGAGGTGGTTCTACGAACTGCGCCATGGGTAGATTCTGAACATTTGTTTTGTTGGGAGATGTGGGATCGAATTGCATGCCTTGCTGCATGGCAAGAGATCGAGCAGAAAGAAGATTTCCCTCCCCCTAGGATTTTTCCCAATACTATCATCAGCAAAAGGATGGGGGAGACTCCTTGATATCCTAACAGGCTTTAGAGCCAGAGTGGGACCAGTTCACTGCCGAGAGGTCAAGGGATTAACCGAAACCCAAAGACTCCACTGGCAAATTACCTGGGGGGAAGAGGGAAAGGAACAAAAGAGAGAGAAAATTAAAGATGAAAGGGAACAGGCCCCCAGGGGAGAAAGGCTATACCTTACACCTGCCGGCCCTTCCTCCCGCCATTTAATGAGGAAGCTCCACCCCTTAAAGGGGAAATTATTCCCCTACCAAGGGGCCTGAGCCTCAGGCAGTTCCAGTTAACTTCAACCCAGGAGGGGCTAGGCCTGCCGTCTGATATCCATGGGAAGCAGGCGATTTAAAAGGAACTCGGGACTGACGCAGGAGTTGGCTCATCAGCCATGACCCCACCTTTAAACTAGAGGTGGGGCAACCTCCAGCCCCGTTAGCCCAAGGAGGAAAATCAGAAGCCCAAGGGCCAATTAAATTATCTAAAGGGCCTCCTTTGGTTGCCACTCCACACAGAGGCCCCCTCAGCATGCCCTGCACGGCACCCAGGGCGAATTGGATGATATCCATTGTCCCAGGGATAAGGCCCAAAATGGACATTACCATTGCAGGAAAGAGGTTCTGTTTCCTGATAGATACTGGTGCTGACCAGACTGTGTTAAGAAAAGAGGAAGTCCCTCACAGCTGGAAACTTGCCCCTCCCCCAATCTTAGGAGTCGGAGGGAACACCCGGTCAGAGGAAAGCCAGGACTATGGAAAGACGCGGATGGGTCCACAGGGGATGTTAGACCTTTGGTTGTTTCAGGGCTCAACGCAAACCTGTTAGGTCAGGATATCTTGGGCCAGGCAGATGCCTACATTACCACGGATCAAAATGTCAAAATGATGACATTTTGGATGAGGAGGAATCACAGCGGCCGCTGATAGAGCGACAGGCAATTTGGGAAAGGCCCCCCCAATCCAAAAGGCCACTGCTCTCCGGGTACCCCTTATTAAGTGGACCCCAAGCCCCCAATTTGGGTGGAGCAGTGGCCCCTCCCTTTGGTTAAGTTAAAGGCATTAAAAGAGCTTGCTACTGAACAGTTACAGCTGGGACCTATTCAACCATCCATGGAATACTCCTGTGTTTGTAATTAGGAAGAGATCTAATAAATGGAGAATGTTACAGGATCTTAGGAGGATTAGTAATCAGACAGTCATACAGGCACGCCCCTGCGGAAGCTCCCTGCCATTCCAAAGGGCCTTCATTTACTGGTTATTGGTATTAAGGACTGCTTCTTCTCCATTCCCCTATAACCTCAGGGCTATGAGAAATTCACCTTCTCTCAATTTTGGGGGGCCTGATGAGTGGTATGAATGGAGGGTGCTTCTCCAGGGCATGGCCAATAGCCCAGCCTTTTGCCATAGTAATCCCATCACCCCTTTAATGATTCCAGCACAAACATTACTGCTTGACAGGGTAAATGTTATGTATGTACATCATCTTGGAGGCCATCAAGGGCTACCTGGCCTGATGTCCTTAGGAAACCATCTTGCTGATGAGAAAGCTTCATCTGGGGTCCAGGCTGATACTCTACAGGAGGCACATAGTCTTCATGATCTACCCCACCTTAATTGGAGAGGAATTCACAAAAGATTTCCCCAGATCCTGATTAGAGATTTTTGTTTTGTTTTGTTTTTTGAGACAGGTTTTCTCTGTGTAGCCCTGGCTGTTCTGGACTCGCTCTGTAGACCAGGCTGGCCTTGAACTCGCAGAGATCCACCTGCCTCTGCCTCCCAAGTGCTGGGATTAAAGGTGTGCACCACCACGCCCGGCCCCTGATTATAGAGATTTTTAAAAAGACTGTTCATGCTTGTAAATCCTGCCTACCTTTTCTACAAGTCCCTCCTTTACAACTGATGGGAGTAAATCCCCACGACTTAAGACCTAATGCACTATGGCAAACTGACGGGACACACTATACTCCCTTTGGAAAGCTTAAATACATATTTGTCTCCATTGATACTTTCTGTCACGCCTGTTGACCACTGCCCATGCGGGCGAAAAGGCTAAACAAGTACAGTGTTTTGCCACATTAGGCCTACCTCATCAGGTAAAAACAGACAATGGACCATGCTTTGTTAGCAGGGCCCTTCAAAACTTCTTTCATCAATGGCAGATTAAATATACTACAGGAATTCCTCATAATCCTAGGGAACAGGCAATCATTGAGAGAAATCACCAAAACTTAATAACCCAACTACAAAAACAAAAAGGGGGAATGAGCCCTCATCAACAGCTTGGGCTGGCATTGTTTACTTTAAATATTCTAAATTTTATCGAAAAATGAGACTCTTTCATGTTTCCAGAAACATTGGTCAACTCAAGATCATAAAATAGACCTAGGTAAAATGGAAGATCCTGCCACAGGATTGTGGAGGGCACCTGACCCGCTTATGTACGGAGCCTGTACGCAGTCATAGAAAATGGCTGCTAGGTAGTTAGTAAATAAGTTGAAGTGAAAATAAAATGCATTGAGGTGATGTCATGCTTTAAGATAAGCAGAAGGCTGTCAGAGGCCAGCTGATGCAGGACTGACAGCTGCTTCTCAGCCCTGGCAGAACCCAAAAACTACGCATTTCCACTCAGGGAGTTACCCTGAGGAAATGAGTATAAATAATGAGCACAGAATTGTAATAGGGCGTGCCATGGCTACTACAGTTTGCTGTTAATTGCCACTGGTCGCCACTTGACTGACAATTCCCGAATGTCAGAGAAAAGCCCTCAACATCTCAGCAGTGACCGCACCACGGCCACCACAAACTGAGACCCGAGAGAGATCAGACCCGAGATAACGCAGTCAAGCCCACTTTGTGGTCAAGCTCTCATTATCACAACAAAGAAGGCAACCATGTCCCAGCCCTTACCTGCGGACCTCAGCCCTCAATCATCAACAGGTTCAGCATGACACTAGGTTAGAGTTACACTTAACAAGCATTTACTTTGATGATTGGAGTGTTTGTAATGTTTTGGTGCGGTGTGTGAAGTAAATGCTAAAACCACACATTCTCTGCCTCCTGCCTAATCATTCAGACTTCTCTCTCTAAAATCATAAGAGAGTTCTGTGAGCTCATGACAGCTTATAACCATGGGACAAGGATTTGGATGTGTGTTCCCACTAGGAGAACCAAGACTGCAAGGAACCTTAAATTTCTCCCACAGGGTGGGAAGTCCCTTGCACATGATGACACCACCACATTGGCTGAAACAAATGACCAATAAGGAGAGAAAGGCTCCTGGTGGCTTCAAAACTGCATGGCCAGATTAGGCCAAAGTTCCCACAAGCGGAGAAACACCTAACGCAAAAACCTCCAGGACTGAAAAAAGAGCTCCTGAGTGGCATTATTTTTCATCTTGTCTTCCATATGATGGTGTGCCTGGTTTGGCTGTTGATTGGGAGGGTTGCAAATCCCACAGGCCGAGAATGGAAGGAGGCAGAGGCAGGAGGATCAGAGTTTCAGGCCAGCCTGGACCATCCCTGTCAGACAGACGTCCCCAACTCTGCCTCTGCTGCAACTGTAGCTGCTGTGACCCTGACACGAACCACCACTACAGCTCAAATCTTCCAGACGGTCATCCATGCTGTCTCTGGGATACAACAGGAACAATTTGCTCTGGCCAATCATCTTGCCGGGGGAACAACAAGAGATCGCCTTGTTAATCCTCAATATAGAGTAAATCCTACAGCTATGATTGCTAATTTGTCTACATATATGAAGGGGCCTTGAAATGATAAGTGTTTACAAATGTCAAGATTGCTACTTAGAGCCGGATGTGGTGGTGCACGCCTTTAATCCCAGCACTCGGGAGGCAGAGGCAGGTGGATCTCTGTAAGTTCAAGGACAGCCTGGTCTACAAAGTGAATCCAGGACATCGAGGGCTACACAGAGAAACCTTGTCTCGAAAAACCAAAAAAAAAAAAACACAAAAAAAAGATTGCTACTTAATGATGTTATAAAATTTAATGATGCTAGGGCTCTGATTATCCCTACTGCCACCTTATTTCAAGATGTCTAGAGTCAGTTGACTTCATGGTTTTGATTGTCTAATCTGACATTGATGGGGGTAATTCTTGTTTATGCTTTAATGGTTTGGGGGTTATATCTGTACTGGAAGTGAAGGGAATGGGAAATTATTAAAAGACCCCCTAAGTCGGCAGTAGAGCCAGGCCAGCCGCCAGGTTCCAGGAACTTAGCTGACCATGAAAAGGGTGGAACCAAGAATGTAAGTCATACGGGTCACGGGCCCCCAGGGTTTCAGGAACTGGCTGACCACAAAGTAGATAGCAAAATAAGATTAGGTTCATTCCTGAGAAAAACAAGTGTAGGGTGTGTTTCCTGCTAATTAACTAAAGAATGAGTTGGTACTTTCCACTTGTGATTTCCCCCACCCCCTTAATCTGTGGTGATCCTCTATAAAATCTTTACTCTCGGACAACTGGGGGTCGCAAAACTCCTCTACCCCTGCGTGGGATACAAGTTGCGCCCTCAGTGCACTGATCCCCCTGAAGTAAACCTTTTGCCATTGCATCACACAGGAGTATTTTATCAAAGGAGAAAATGCCTGTTTCCTGGCCAAAAAGCTGGGAAGTGATATCGTTAAAAGACCTGGTCACCTTTTTACTGTACGTGAAGTCTGGCTTCACCCAACTCCCCAGAACCATTGTCTTTAGCTCCCATTTAGCAGAACCCATCCTTAAGGGAGATGTCTCATGTGCTACTGACCTCTATGCTGTCTCAGTCAGAGGCCGCACTGGACTCTAAGTCTTCTAGGTCTTCACCCTCATGGTCACATATGCTTTGCAAAGGAGTTTCTTTGTAGTCATGCCTTAAGCTTTTTTGTGCACCTGGAATGGTTGTTGCCTGGAAACTTCCCCAAATTTTACTGTGTCTTTAATACGCCACAATGAACTGCCTGGCATCAAACTACCTGAAGTCTCGATCCAGGCTGGTGAAGTCAATCTGAAACAAGTTTTTATTCTCACTGCTTTGTAGTCTGTAGAGAGCTGCGATGTGCCGCGCCTTAAAGATGGCGCCGGTTTCTGCCTTCCACCAGCCCGACGGTGAGCGCTCTCAGTGGTAAACAAGTCCATATTTGGCTAAGACCGCTGATCTGGCTTGCTTCCGCATACGTGGGCCTCTAAGATGGCACCACGTGGCTTTACTTGATTGGCTGTTCATATAGTATTTAGCCTGTGGGTTGGGTCTGCCCGGGCATTTGGAAGACTGTTTTCAAGGGACCTGAATAAACTGCTGGAGAAGAGCTTTTGCGAGTTGCGTCATCCTTCTTTTAAACACCTCAATAACTATTTTCAACTCTACTATTTGGGGGGAGCCCGGTTGAAATTGACATAACACGGGCTCTTGTCTTTCTATCAAATAGGCTCCACAGCCTGTCTTTGAGCCATCAGTAAACACATTTGGTGACCCTTGAAGTGGTACTGCTGAAGTAACCTTAGGGAATATCACTGGGTGCTCCTTAAAAAATGATAGTAATGGATGCTTAGGATAATGGTTATCAATCACTCCTTCAAAGCTACATTGCAATATTGCCCAGTCATCTACAGTGCCACACAAAATCTTAATTTGATAACTGGAATAGGGCACTATTATACTGGCAGGAGCAACTCCAAAAGACTGCAAGCATTGTTGGTTACCATTTAAGGCTAAAGCAGCAACTGCAGTGGGATAATGTTCTATGGATTTTTTCGGAGAAATCTTTGAATAGGTCCATAATAATGGTCCGTCCTGCCATAACAATCCTGTAGGTTGACCATAGGTGGCAAATATGCACAATACAATGGGCTGTCCTTCCTGCCATCTCTTTAGGAAGGCACTCTGTAACCTTTCTTCCACTTTACATAAAGCTTTTCTTGCTTCTTCTGTAAATTGCCTAGGAGAATTAAGTGCTGAATCACCTTTCAAAATATCATATAGGGGTCTTATTTCATAATTTGGTAGCTTCAAATAGCCTCTTACCCAATTGATATCTCCTAACAACCTTTGAAAATCATTTAGAGTCTTTAAATTATCTTTTCTTATCTCAATCTTTTGAGGTATTATCTTTTCAGGTCCAACCTTCGCTCCTAAATAATCAACCACATTTTCCTTTTGAACCTTATCAGGAGCAATAAACAACCTTTTCTTTTTTAATAATTGAATTAATTCTTCATAGGCCCGATCTAATGTTTGTTCACTCTTAGCTGCCAGTAAGATATCATCCGTATAATGAACACATCTCAAATCTGGAAAATTCTTTCTCAAGGGAGCAATGGCTTCCCCCACATACAGTTGGCACATAGTGGGGCTGTTTGCCATGCCCTGGGGTAATACTACCCATTCAAACCTCTGATCAGGTTCCTCATGGTTACAGGATGGAACAGTAAATGCAAATCTCTCACTATCTTTGGCACACAAAGGGATGGAGAAAAAACAATCTCTTATATCTATAACTATAATGGGCCATGAGGCTGGCAAAGATGATAAAAGCGGCAAGCCGCGTTGCACTGGGCCCATGATCTGCATTTGTTGATTTATGGCACGCAGATCATGCAACAATCTCCATTTTCCAGATTTCTTTTTAATGACAAAAATAGTTGTATTCCAGGGAGATACAGATGGTTTTATATGCTTTAAAGACATCTGTTCATCCACCAAATCTTTGGCTGCATTCAATTTTACAGAGGAAAGTGGCCACTGAGGAACCCATACTGGATCCTCCGTCTTCCAAGTTATGGGAATGCCCTCCTCAGTAGCCCCTAGGAAAAACCCAGGCCCTGTCTCTTTTGTCTTTGCTGCATAGATATGGGACTTTTCCGCCTCTGCAAATATTTTCCTATTCCAAAGCCTGGAGCATATCCCATATCTTGCATCATACGTTGGGCTGAATCAGAGTAGTCATTACTCAATTTAAATCCCATATCCTTTAAAAGGTCTCTTCCCCAAAGGGAGATAGGGAGCTCAAGTACATATGGCTGCATTTCTCCTGAGTGGTTTTCTTGGTCCTGCCACTTTAATAATCTTGCACTCATATCTGGAGTCTTAGCATAACCCAGGCCTTGAAGTGTTTGAGAAGAGGCTTGTACGGGCCAACCTGAAGGCCAGTCTTTCTTTGCTATGATACTCCTATCAGCCCCAGTATCCAAAAGGCCCAGGATCTTTTTACCATCAACTTTTAACTCCAAGACGGGGCGTTGGTCCAAATCCAGGGGAGAAAAGTCAGATCTGTGCCCGTGGACCCAAAACCATCTTTTCCTCTCTCTCGATCCCTTGCCGCATAGTGATCATGTAAGCTCAGCAACATGATCAACTGAGCAATTCTATCTCCAGGAGAGATAGCCGTTATACCACGAGGGGAGGCTACCATGATCATAACCACTCCTGTATAATCTGGATCTATAACTCCAGGATGGACAATAAGTCCTCTCAAGGCTGATGATGACCTCCCTAACAACAAACCAACTGTACCAGGTTCAAGGGGTCCTTTAAAATCTGTTTCAATTAACTGGACCCCCATTTGGGGCGTTAATACGAGTCTGGTGGTGGAGCAGAGGTCCAATCCTGCTGAGCCTGCAGTGGCTCTCCGCGGTCTTTCGGATGGCAGAGGGTTGGCCATCTCTCTTGATTCTGTTCTTTGTCCTGATTCTCTACTGCCCCATATATTTGTGGGCCCTGAGGTCGTGGGCCCCGCTGTCCGTTTTTTGGACGAGCGCCACCATAACCTTGAGTTAAAGGCTGGCCATGGATGTCTATCACTGAACGGCATTCATTAGCCCAATGGTTCCCTTTTTTACATTTTGGGCATAACCCCGGCCGCCTGGGGCGTTGTACACTTCCTGTACTTTCTGTACTCCTTCCCCTGGGGCACTGTCTTTTAAAGTGTCCCATCTTGCCGCACTTAAAACAAACTCCTGAACTTCCTCTACCTTTTCTGGTCAACTGTATTACTGAGGCAGCAAGACCAGCATTAGTTAACGGCCCTCCAAGTTCTCTACACACTTTCATCCAGGCTTCTAGCCCTTTGTTCTTGTAAGGGGTGATAGCGGCTCTACACTCTTTGGTACATTGCTCATAGACCAACTGTTTTATTAGTGGCATAGCAGCATCCGGGTCACCAAAAATCTTCCCTGCTGCTTCCACCATTAGTGCTACAAAATCTGAAAAGGGCTCCATGGGGCCCTGTAGAATCTTAGTTAAGTTCCCATTCACCTCCCCTTTGTTAGGAAGAGATCTCCAAGCCTTGATAGCTATCTTGTTTATTTGCTCATAAACCTGAATAGGATATCCTATCTGCTGGTTGGCAAATCTCCCCTGCCCAAGCAGCATATCTCTATCCCAGGCTGGATTTCCATCTCTCTGATTAATGGCTGCTTTCTCAGTGGCATACTCAATCAAGAAAGCTTTCCAGTCTAAGTATTGCCCTGGACTTAAGCAGGCGCGGACCAGGCCACTCCAATCACTTGGAGTCATACAATGTCTGCTTAATGCTTCCACTTGAGCCATTGTAAAAGAAGCGGTAGTACCATAGGTACGAACCGACTCTGCAAGGGATTTAACTACCTTAAAATCAAGCGGTTCCTCGTACCTGTTCCCTTGTGGGTCTTGGTATACCGGATAGGCAAACTGTAATTCTGTTCTTACTTGTGTCCACATCCCCGGGCAAAAAGATCTCCCTACTTTCAGGGACTGAACAGGCTGATCTATCTGAATGGCTTCTGGATATGGAGGGGGAGTTGAAGGCGCCGTGGCAACGGCTTTACTTACACCGACTGCCGCCAACGTGGCTGAAGGCGCTGCGGCAACGGCTTCACTTACACCGACTGCCGCCAACGTGTCTTTCTCTTTTACCCTTTTCTTTTCCCTTTTTCTAATAACAGTCCTCTCCAACTGTTCTATTAGAGCGTGTAGCTCCCCTTCAGAATCTGTGCCCTCTGAGTCCTCAAAATCTCTAAAATCTCTAAAATCTCTAAGATCGGGATAGAGAGGAACCTTCTTTTTGCCTCCCTTTTCACTGTCTGCCTGCTCAAATCTTTCGCCTTTGTTACTTTCCTTTTCACTGTCTGCCTGCTCAGATCTTTCCCCTTGCAGCAGTTCCAAGGCTGATTCTCCCTCCTTGATCGCGTTACAGCATCTCTGATCTTCTAAACAACTCCTCACCATTTTCCAAATTGGTCTTACTCCATGCTTTAGAGTACCTTGTTCCCAAGCAAAATCCAAGTCCCTGCCTAATTTGTCCCAGCAGGATACCATAAGATTCCCGGACACCGCAAACCACAGAGCCACGGAATCACATTCATTCAAAAATCTCTCTAGGGTAGACTTCTTAGTTTTCAAATTCCTAGCTAAAAGTAGCTCCTGAAGAGCCAGAAAAATTGGATGTGACTCAGACAATCCCATGATTAAAAATTTACTTTCGGTTCGCAGCTTCCCCGTGAAACTTTACCTTTTGTTCGCAATCTCCGCAAAACTTTACCGTATGTTCACTATCTCCGCGAAACTTTACCTTTTGTTCGCTATCTCCGCGAAACTTTACCTTGTGTTCGCTATCTCCGTGAAACTTTATTGTCCTAATTTATCCCAGGAACTTACCAGCGCTGCCCCTGACTGCAGGAGTTCTGAGTCTTTTTTGGGTCCCCGTACGGGCCACCACTTGTCGCGTCCCCCTCGACCAGCAAGGATGACGCAACTCGCAAAAGCTCTTCTCCAGCAGTTTATTCAGGTCCCTTGAAAACAGTCTTCCGAATGCCCGGGCAGACCCAACCCACAGGCTAAATACTATATGAACAGCCAATCAAGTAAAGCCACGTGGTGCTATCTTAGAGGCCCACGTATGCGGAAGCAAGCCAGATCAGCGGTCTTTGCCAAATATGGACTTGTTTACCACTGAGAGCGCTCACCGTCGGGCTGGTGGAAGGCGGAAACCGGCGCCATCTTTAAGGCGCGGCACATCGCAGCTCTCTACAGTAGTCCATTTCCCTGCCTGGCACCTTCGTGGACCTCTCCCATGCCCCTCCCCCACGCCCTCAGTAAAGGGGAAGGTCTTAACCAAGGGCAGTACACAGGATTTCATAAATGTTGGTGGTATCATCCTACGGGGTCTGGCATCCAGGACGGAATAAACAGGAGAGAGCAAGCTACTTTCCGGCATTCTTCACTCTCTGCTCCCTGCGGGTACAAAGGTGAGCAGCTGCCTCCTGCTCCTCATACCACAATTTCCTCAGCAAAATAAACTGTGTACCCTTCAAACTATGAGTTTCCCTCACTTTTGTTGGACATCTTGTAGCAATAGGACTACCAAGTAATAGAATATTTTTTATGTTGTGTCCATGAATGTTCTGTCTGCACATATGTCTGTGCACCATGTGCCTGAAAAGACCAGACAGAGTATCAGGTGCCCAGAAAGTGGAGTCACAGATTGTTGTGAGCTGACATGTGATGCTGGGAATCAAACCAGGGTCCTCTGGAAGAGTATCCAGTACTTTTAACCTCTGAGTCATCTCTCCAGCCTCTAATTCAGCACTGAATTCCTGCTACCCTGGACAGGGATCTCAGCAGTAAGACGAGACTGACCCAAGTGTTGACCCCAGCCATATCCCCAAAGGGCTAAGACTCAGACCAGTGGAGTGACTCTAGGAAGCAGTAGGTCTGGTCCAAGTAACTCCATCACCCACTGTGACCTTCCTGCATACCTCGGATGTCACCACCATTACCCCCCATGCAGCCCACTTGCATCTGCTTCCTTCCCTGCATACACAAAAAACCTAGAGAGACAGTTCACTTTTGCTGTTGGTAGCTGTGACCCTCTGTTTATTAATCCATGAGCACCCTCAGCAAGCAGCCTTGCTAAGACGAGAGTTGCTATATCGTTCCTCCTAAAGGGTCAGGTAATATTTTGAATTTTGTGGGACATATGGCCTCTACCATATATTCCCATTAGACATATATAGGGCTCTTTTAAAATATAAATAAAATTTAGCTTGTGGGCCAAGACAAAACCAGGTCAGTAGCCAAATTTACCCCAGTCAGTCATTTGCTGATCTAGAGCCTTGTGAATCTAAGGAAAAAAAATCTGACTAGACCAGAGTTAATTCGAGCCTGGGTTTGTGGTGTGGTGTGTGTGGCCCAGGTGTGTGTGTGTGTGTGTGTGTGTGTGTGTGTGTGTGTGTGTGTGTGTGGTGTGTGGGTGGCATGTGTGTGGTGTTGTGGAGTGAACTGAATGTCTTGCTCATGCTAAGCATGGTCTCCAGCCCTGAACCACCCAGCCAGGCAGGGAAATGGACTACAAAGAACTGAGAATAAAAACTCGTTTCAGATTGACTTCACCATCTTTGCTGGGGGTTTCTAGGCAGGAGCTCCACCCCTGAGTTACACCCCCAGCCTTATTTGTTGTTTTGTTGTTGTTTCAGCTTTGAGGCTGTCTCACTAAGTTGTCCAGGGCAGCCTTGCATTCACTCTGTAGCCCAGACTAACTTGCCTCAGCCCCTAAGGGCTGGGATTACAGCCTGCGACATCACAATAAACTGAACCAACTCCTTAGTCAGGATGTCCAGTGGATGAAGGAACATCAGCCCCAAGACAGGCTAGGCAGCGGGACCTTAAGTTTTCAAAACAGCCTGCGTATCTCCCCTTCTGCTTTTTGGTCTCAGTTACTATGCAAGAAGAGATGAAGTCTCCTGGGGATGAGTACACATATTGACCCAAGGGCCTCAGCTCGGTGAGGCCGGAGTTGAGGCTGGTGGAACTGGTGGTCCTCCACAGCTGAGTTTTGGCCAGTCTATTCCTGTTGCTAGAGACTCTGGTGGCTGCCGCCACCTAGTGGACACATCAGCCTTACCACAGTCCTACTCACCTGCCGTTCAAAGTGGGGGAACCTCTGTGAATTTGGGGACCAACCATTATTTACTTCTAGCAGTGGGGGAGGTGGCTAAGTTTTTATTCAAAGGGGCAAAGGGATAGTTGACGTTTTCATGCAAAACCGAGTTGACTGAACTGTGAGTGTGGCCAAGGTGTATGCCTATAGTCCCAGCTCTTGGCAGGCTGAAGAAAAAAGGCGGTGAGTTAGAGGCAAGCCTGGGCTACATAGTAAGACTCTGCCTCATAAATAAATAAAAATAAACAAATGTGAAAAATGGGATATAGACATGATATAGGAATAATAAAGAAAAAGGGGTAGATTATTGAATGTACTCTTATATTTTTGTATATTTATACAAAATTAAGATTGTATTTGGCTACGCTGGTATAGATTTTCATATATTGATACAAAATTAAGGTTAACTTTTTTTAAGGTATTATACTTCTTAAAAATGCAACATGAAGTTCTAGGCCTTTTGATAGTAACTATCACAAACTGTTTAGAATAATTTAAAAAATGCAAACTAATAGTCATTCCAACTTGTCATTTTGTTAGGTGCTAGTTTAATGCATCACAGGTGTTTTCTAAGTTAATCAGAAATCAAGAGACAATCAACATTTATTTATCCAAATATACGGAGATAGATAGATGGCCTTCAAAAACCCCAAGAGATCTGTAGAATATGGCATTTAAAGATGTTTTCTTAACTTAATATTTTTTGATATTGAGACATGTCAGCTCCTGACAGCACCTCCCATTCTACTCCAAGTAGATGATGAGCCTCAAAGAATCTCCATTTGGAGATGGCTGCATTAGTGGCAAGCTAGCCACTGGGCAAGAAAAAGCCCTTTCTTCAACTGTAGACAGAATGCTGTTCAAAAAGGACAAAACTTGCTCTGCCAAGACAGGATGGGACAGTCCTTTATAATTCCTACTTTACAATTAATGTCTGTCAGAGATACTGGGCCAAGAGGCTGAAGACAGATGCTCCAACATTAAAGAGAGAAACTGGGCAGCCAGTTGTCTGTCATTGCTTAGTTTTGGAAGCTGCTGGCTCTGAACTTCCTATATAATCAGATATATTTATCCTTCTCAGGTCTCTGATGTGGTTGAAAACTAGATAACTATAGTCTCACAGTTAAGTTTTCAGTTGTTTAGGAATTAAAAGGATGTTCTAGGTCTAAGAAGATGTTTTTAAGTTGGTAATGCAAGTTAGGATGGAAACTGAGTTAGTTATAGAACTTTAAACTCATTGATATAGATGATAGACAGACAGAGAGAGAGAGAATAGAATATTTGTATTAGTTGCCAAATACATATGGACTGGACATTGGGAATGTATGTTGTACCGTATAACTTTTATAATTGTTGCCTTTTTATTGTTTTGTATTGTATTTATTGTTATAATAAAAAGAGCCTTCCTCAATAGCTGTTTCCTCAAAAGTCTACAACCACAACAACTCAAAATCACTTAGATTGTTCAGCCCCACAGACTGTTCCAGCCAGAACTTCAGTAAAGCCCTGAAGTTCAGCTTCTGTCTACGAACTTCTTAGGACATTTAAATAGCTGAGGATAAAAGGACTGAACATCAAATGATTCTATTAACATTTTAAACCATTTTTTCATTCTTATTTGGGCCCCAAACAGGTTTACTACGTCCCAAATCAGCAGGAAGTCATTTTAAGAGAGATTTGTCCCATCTCCAGAAGGTGGGGTGGGGAATTCCCCCCCCCCTTTTGGTCATTTGATGGGTTATAGATACTTGTTGTTATTTAGGGTAAGAGATTATAAACTGTTAAATGGTCTTGTTAAATAGGTTTTGGAGGTTAGACCCAGGGACTTCTCTCTTTTTCTTTTCTGTATCCTTGTTTTTCTCCTATGTAGGAGTGAACAGACTTGAGAAAAAAATGGGACATAGACATAATATAGGAAAGATCAAGAAAAAACGACAGATTATTGAATATGTCCTTATACCTTTGTATATTGATACAAAATTAATATTTTATTTGGCTAAATTGGTATTATTGATCTTTGTATATTGATGTAAAATTAAGATTGTATTGGGCTACATCAGTATTGATCTTTGTATATTGATACAAAATTAAGATTATATTTGGCCACAGTGGTATTGAACCTTGTATATTGATGTAAAATTAAGATTGTATTGGGCTACATCGGTATTGATCTTTGTATATTGATACAAAATTAAGGTTAATGCTTTTTAAGGTATTGTACCTAGTAATGCTTAAAAATGAAATGTGAAATTTCAGCCTTTTGCTACCAACTGTCATAAACTGTTTAGGATAATTAAGAAATGCAAACTAATAGTCATTCAAGCTTGTCATTTTTTTAGGTACTCCGACAGTCTATCACAGTTATTTTCTAGGCTAATCAGAAATCAAGTTGCTATGCTGGGTGGTGGTGGCGCACACCTTTAATCCCAGCACTTGGGAGGCAGAGGCAGGTGGATCTTAGCGAGTTTGAGGCCAGCCTGGTCTACAAAGTGAGTCCAGGACAGCCAGGGCTACAACAAAGAAATCCTGTGTCAACCCCCCCCCCCCAAAAGAAATCAAGTTGCTAAGAGACAAGCAACATTTGCTTATCTAAATATAAGAGATAGATAGGGGGTCTTCAAAACCTCAAGAGATCTGCAGAATATGGCATTCAAAGATGTTTTCTTAACTTAAGATTTTTTTGATATCGAGATATGTCAGCTCCTGACAGCACCCTCTATTCTACTCCAAGTAGAAGATGAGCATTGAAGAGTCTCCAATTGAAGATGGTTGAATTAGTGGCAAGCCTATCTCTTGGCAAGAAAAACCCCTTGCTTCAACTGTAGACAGAATGCTGTCCAAAAAGGACAAACCTAGGAAGCAGGTAAGTTGACAACCCAGCTCTGCCAAGACAGGGTAGGCAAGTCCTTCATAATTCCTGCTCTACAATCAGTGTCTGTCAGAGAAACAGGGCCAAACGGCTGAAGATTGATGCTGTAATGTATGGAGAGAAAATGGGAACTGTCCAGGCAGCCACTGGTATGGCATTTCTTAGTTTTAGAAGCTGTAGGTCCTGCACTTCCTATATAATCAGATATATTTATCCCGCTCAGGTCTCTGAGGTGGTTGAAGAATAGATAGCTAGAGTCTCATAGTTAAATTTTAAGTTGTTTAGGAATTAAGAGGGTGTTCTGGATCTAAGAAGATGTTTTTAAAATGGTGATACAAGTTAGTATGAAAGCTGAGTTGGATATAGAACTTTAAACTCATGGAGATGATTGGATAGTAGAATGTTAAAGTCAGGTGCCAAATACCTATTGACTGGACATTGGGAATGTATGCTAAGCCATAAAACTCTCATAATTGTGACCTATTTATTTCTGTTGTTTTGTATTGTATTTATTGTTATAAGAGAACCATTTGTTGGACTGAAAGGGGGAGCTCTTGGGGAGGGGAAGATATACCTTAAACTAAAAAAGGGGGGGAAGAGGTTGGGGGGATCGAGGGGGAAGAGGGTGGGAGGGTGGGACTGGAGGGGGAAGTAGGGAGGTGATTGTGATTGAGATGTAACTTGAAGAAATAAAAAAGAAATTTTAAAAAATTTAAAAAAAAAGAAAAAAAAGCCTTTTATTGGACTAAAAGGGGGAGATGTTGGGAAGAAGGTACACCTTAAATAAAATAAAATAAACAAATGCCCTAAAATAGTCCGAGGACCAGACAGGGTGAATTGTTCGACACAGAATTTACATTTAGCCGTTCCTGGCCTTTTGGTAGCCCGTTCTCCGCTAACCAACCCTGAAACAGGGATATGAGGCAGAGAAATCCAAGTCTCTGTCGATGCAGGGATCCCTGGAGTGACTGACGGTGGTCCTTCTGCAATTGGATGTGCTCGAGGCTGCATCCGGCAGGTGGCGCTGTGGTAGTGGAATGTGCCATCTGAGGATCCCTGAAGGCAATGTCACTCACCACAGCTGTCCTTTTCTTCCTGTAGGGTCCCAGGTTTTCGGGGCAGCCCCTGATCAGGAGGATCCCCTGGTGCCTAGAAAAGAGAAGTCTCTGCGACAGCTGCTCACACCATGCTTCCATGGTAATGGAAAGCCCAGAGGTTTCACCGGGGCGCCTTTCCCCCTGTGAGCCTCACCAACTGGATTTGGGTGTCTTCTCTCCTTGGGAAATGCAGACCTTTATAGTCACTAGCTACAGCTTCAGACACCAACCAGAAGCATGGGTGGAACTAGCATGCCAGGACAGGGAAGATCATGCTGAACTTCCTTCTTTGGGCACCAGTCGGAACTCCAAGGCGGCTCCCAGGACCCGCCAGCACTGGGGA
>CAJQZJ010034110.1:2363259-2382180 GCA_907164525.1 Lophiomys imhausi
TGGTGGCTCACAACCATCCATAATGAAATCTGGTGCCCTCTTCTGGCCTGCAGATATACCTGAAGACAGAATAATGTATACATAATAAATAAATCTTTAAAAAAAAAAAAAAGAAAAAGGAACTCTCAACCAAATGTAGCCATCTGGAGTGAGATTCCTGCTGAGACAGAGCAACTTCCTAGAGTCCAGAGAGAGGCTAGAGGAGTAGCTCAGTCTAGAGGAGTAGCTCAGTGATAGAGAGCTCCTGTCTAGAAACCCCCAGTGAGGGCCTGAGGGGCTGGGCAGCATTACTCAGTGCTGGAAGATGCTTGTTGCAACCTGAGTCTGATCTCTGAGAGACACAAGGTGGAAGGAAAAAATTGTTCCCTCAAGTGGTCACTCTGATCTTGTGGCATGCATGTGTCCCACATATATGGGAATACATGCATATGTGTCTGTGAGACACACACACAAAAAAATAAATAAATGAAAATTTAAAAAAAATCTAAATTCCAAGCACCAAAGAAAAATGGATCTGCCCTTGCTGCATATCAGAAAGAGCTGGTTACCCATGAACCAGTCAACACAGGGCCCAGAATGTGAAGTGTGTCAGCTAGTGCTGGCAGCCCCTTCTTACTGCCACCATCGTTGCTATTTGGGTTCGTAGAATGGACTCAGCAGTTTTCTGCGAGTGTGGTTATCGCACACTTGGCAGTGTTTCAACATGACTCCAAATCCAGAGAGGCAGATAGCTGGAACCCCTCCAATTTGGAGGATGTTTTGGTTTTGATTTTTGGATGTGTCAGCTGTTGGTGGCTTTCTCACTATTTAATAATTGTTGTCAGTTCAGCCTTGTCATTACCGGCTTAGTTTGTTATGGGTTATTTAGTTAAATTGCAATGTGTAATGATGAGGATTTGCCTCAACCCCTGTGTGAGTGTAGCCTGCAATTTTCCACTAATTAGACTTTTTAAAGACACATATGCATTTATCTACTCAAATCTGCATCATCTGTTTGCATGTTGCCAGAGCAGATGAGAACGGCGCCCACCCTCTCCAGGCCTGACTTTCTTATTACCACCCTCCCACAGGGAAGCAGCGAGGGCTTAAACAGTCCGTCTCCTGCAGGGAGAACAACCCAAACAGGTCTGTACAAGAGGTGCTGGGGCTAAGTCAGCAGATGTAGTGGGACAGACCCCCCCAACAATTGAGATAGAGAAAAAAAATCCATTAAGGACCCCAAATACACACCCTACCTCAGCCACAACCCCAAAGTCTTGACCCTCCTGTTCCACAAGAGTCAAGCATGTGCCATGATTCCCATCAAATGGCTTTTATTTCCCCATTGTGGGGAAGCTGTAGATAGGGTCTGTGGTCCCTGCAGCCCTTAGGCCCCTTGGTGGCCTCCTCTGCTTGTGGCTGGGCCCAGAAAGGGGCCAACATTGCCAGCTCAGAGCTTGATCCACCCCAGGTGAGGCTGTTTCTGGACGGAGCCAGGCCTGCCCGGGTTCCTATGATGACACTCTTGAGTTTGTTGGGACAACAAGTGGTGAGCATGGGGCCCATGGTGAGTTTAAGGCCACACCAGCTGTGTAGGTTGAGGCAGGCTGGCCCCAGTTCTTGGAATGAACGTCTACGGATGCAAACACTTAGAAATCCACCAGGAACACTCAATCTGGAAGAGACAGAAGGCAGAAGGTGGTGAGTGGGGGGGAAATGGGAGGGCAGCAAAAAGAAGTTAACAGTGCTGGGGAGATACTGGGTTGGCAAAGTGCCCATCATGCAAGATGAGACCTGAGCTGAGATCCTGCCCTGGATAGCTCTGTCAACTTGAAGCAGCCTGGAGCCATGTGAGAGGGAGAGCTGAGATGGCTTAGATCGAACTGACCTGAGGATGTATCTGTGGAGGACTGTCGTCATTGTTGACTGGTGTAGGAAGGCCCGGCCCACCGTGGACAGTACTTTTTCTTGGGGGAGTCCTGAACTGTCTAAGGAAGCTAGCTAAGTGAAACCCTCTGATCCAGCAAGCGGTGTTGCTCTGTGGTTTCTGATGCCTCCCTCTGGCTGCGGTGAGCTCTCTGGTTAGAAGTACTGTTGCAGTGGTCAGAACCTTCCAGTTCTTGCCCTGCCTCCCTCACCAACGGATTGTAGGATTGTAACCCGGAGGTTCAAGACACATAAATCCTTCGTCCCCTAGGTTGCCTTTGGCTCATGTCTTACCAAGAGATATGAAACCTGAACAAGTCTCTGGCACCTGAGAAAGCCAGGGATGGTGGCACCCACTTCAAAAGCCAAGGGAAGCTGGGCGTGGTGGCGCATGCCTTTAATCCCAGCAGAGGCAGGCGGATCTCTGCGAGTTCGAGGCCAGCCTGCTCTACAAAGTGAGTCCAGGACAGCCAGGGCTACACAGAGAAACCCTGTCTCGAAAAACAACACAAAACAAAAGCCAGGGGAGTGAAGCAGATACAGATGGATTTCCCAGAGCTCACTAGCCAGATGGAGAACCCCAGGCTAAGGAGTTTCCAAGAATAAGGTAGAGTGGGATGGAGGAAGGCATCAGACAACCCGTGTGTGCACACCACACACAAGCAGGGTCAACAGAACCTTCAGAAGACCAAGTAAGGGGCTCAGGGACAATGGGAGGGCACAGAGGGAAGTCTTGCAGAAGCCCAGGACCACACTGACCTTTGGACCCAGGAGGGCTTGGAGGGGGTGGGCCCCCTGGAGGCAGCAAGGCAGAGTGGCTAAGAGCCTCAGCCATCCAACTCAGGACTCGAGTACAGTGCTGGACCTGGGAAGACGGTACGTCAAGGGAGGAGCAGGGAACCAGGTGGTCCATCCCTGTCAAGGGACCCCCCCTGCCACGCCCAAGTCCTCACCTCTCTCTCCAGCCCCCTTAGACGCCGCTCATACTCTCTGATCTGTCCCAGCTGCTTTAGTGCGGTGTCCACCCTAGAAAGAGAGAGCATGCCCTCAGCTGAAGATAACATCCCACCCGCGGATCCTGCCCGTCCTAGGTCCCCGCCTCACTTCTGAGACGTGCGTTTCAGACGCTCCGAGTCACTGTCTCGCTTGTCACGAGCTTGTGCCAAGAGGAAATTCTCTTTGTGCACAGACTCCCAAGTCAGTAGCTTCCGTTCTGCTTCCTTAGAGAGATAGACACCTGCAGGGCCAAGTCCCAGGAGTCAAAGGGCAGGCCCACCTAGGGCCTCGCCCCCTCCCCGAAGCCATCAAATTATTCAGACCCCGCCCCAGGCGGCACTTGCCATGACCCCCCTGAGCCCCGCCCACCTGTCTTTCTTCCCTTCTCCCGCCCCCTTAGTCCCGCCCCCTTGCAGACCAAACTCCATTCTCACGGAAGTGCTCGAAGACTGGGGAGGCGGGCAAGTTAGCCTTGTGACACCTGCGCAGCCACCTGATGAGGAGGCGCACGTGAGAGATGACAATGAGGGGTGGGGCCAGGGCCGGCCGCGAGTGGAATTCCCGGATGAGGCTGTAGCGCTGAGCCTTCCAGTAGAGGTCGCTGTTGCCTTGCACTTTGCTGAAGGTGTAGCTGTGGAGGGTTAGAGGGTCACTGGAAGCCGATAAAAGACTTGGATCATAGGTTTGGATTAGAAATTAAGTAGTCAGGGGCTGCAGAGATGGCTCAGCGGTTAAGAGCTCTTGGCTCCTGCAGAGGAGCCCCATTCAGTCCCCAGCACTCATGTGCCTCTAAGTCCTACTCCTAAAGATCCAGCTCCCTCTTCTGGCCTCTGCCAGCACCACACTCAGGTGTACATACGTACCTGCTGGCAAACACACATAATACAATAACATTATTGAGCGTAAGTACCTGGGGAGACCAGAAGAGGATGTAAGATCCCTTGGAACTGCAGCTCCAGTCACTAGTGAGTCGTGCTAGGTGGGTGCTGGGGTCTCTGGTCCTCATGACTGAGCCGCGAATGCTCTCAACCGCTGAGCCGTCTCTCCAGCACAAGTGTGAATTTAATGCATGTGTGTGAACATGTTTGTACATGTTCAGGCGCATGTGTGTGTGTGCATGTGCAGCCCCAAGGCTAACCTTGATGCCATCTCAGAATGCTGCCCAGCTTCAGAGCAGGGTCTCTCATGGGCCAGAAACTCACTGAGTAGACTAGCCACTCTGACCAGTGATCCTCAGAGTTCCTCCTGGCCCTGTCTTCCCAGTACTGGGATTACAATAATCCAACAATGGTTGGGAATTTTGCATGGGTTCCGGGGATCCACCGCTTGCAAGACCAGTACTTTACTGACTGAGCTCTGCCCACCCCCAGCCCCCCCCCACCCCGCCATCCTGGCTTTGTTGTTTTCAGAATTATACAATGGCTATTTGATAGTCTTGGTTTTTGTTTTAGACAGGGTTTCTCCTGCGTCCTGGCTATCCTGGAACTCACTCTGTAGACCAGGCTGGCCTTGAACTCAGAGATCCACCTGCCTCTGCCTCCTGACTGCTGGGATTGAAGGTGTGTGCCACCACTGCCTGGGTTTGAGGTTTTTTTTTGTTTGCTTTGTTTTTTAGATTTATTTTTATGTGTATAGGTATTTTGCCTGCATGTATGTATGTGCATGGTGCCCACAGAGGCCAGAAGAAGGTGTCAGATCCCCCTGGAGCTGGAATCACAGGCAGGTGTAAGCTGCCATGTGAGTGCTGGGAATTGAACCCGGGTCCTCTATAAGAACAGCCAGTGCTCTTAACCACTGAGCCACCTCTCCAGCCCTTGTTTGATTTTTGATATAGGGTTTCATGTAGTTCAGGCTCCTGATCCTCCTTCCTGGACCTTCTAAGGGTGGGACAACAAGCTTGCTTCACCATAGCCACCTGAACCCAGCTAGTTTCTAACAAGGACAAAAAGCCCTGTGTCTTTAATGAACTCTCCTGAATGGACAAAGACTGAAGTAGGGCCTGTCCTCATTCTTCGAACACAATTAATTCCAAATGGGTCAAAGATCTACAAATAAGAGCTAAAACTCAAAACATTTAGCAGAAAGCCTGGAAGTAAGTTCCCAGACTCTGGACTTTCAACGGACCCTCACATGGGACAGCAAGGGTACAGGCAACAAAAAACAAAACAAAACTTGGGCTGGAGAGATGCTCAGCTGAGGCTAAGAGCACTGGCTGCTCTTACAAAGGATCCTGATGCAGATCCCAGCCTCTACATGATAGCTCACAGCTGCACTCTATTTCCACAAGATCCAAGGCCCTTGTCTGACCCATGCAGGCACTGTGCACATATGGTACACACATACATTCGGGCAAAATATTCATACACATAAATAAAACATACAAGCAACAAAAGAAGTCAGTAGAGTGGACTTCATCAAAAGTAAAAGCATTTAGCACCATGGTGGCCCATGCATGTAACCCCAACACTGGAGAGGCAGAGGCAACATTACCCTAAATTCCAAGATCAGCCTGGGCTACTGAGTGAGACCTGCCTCAGCAATGCCCAAAACAGCATCAACAATAGTCTGGAAGTCCCAGAAAGGCACGGGGTCTGGCCAGCACTGGATGAGAGTCAAGACATGACACATGAACAGACTCAGGCGGGGAGAGGTCCAGGGTGGCAAGGCCAGGCACACCTGAACATGGCGATGAGCAGATTGACCAGCAGGATGTTGGCCACCAGCAAGAAGATGACAAGCAGCAGCACCACCAGCCAGTTGGCATACTGGGACACACAGGAGCCTGAGACACGCCCCTCCGGGGAAGCCCAGGAGCCCACCTCTACAGAGCAGTTCCCTGGATCCATGAGGGCCACTGCAGAGGGGACAGAAGTGTAAGCAGAGGGAGGCAGGGACAGGGAGGGAGACAGGGGACAGAGAGAGATTCAGCTGGAGAGCCCTTCCTACCATCCATTTCCCCTTGGGGAATTTGTCCAAAGATCTGCAGATATGGACGGTAGAAGACCCGACGCAGGATACTTGGTAGGTCTCGGTCCTGGGGCTTCAGGATTCCTTCTGTGGCCACCCCATAAGCCACAAGCCACACGCAGAGGAAGAAGAGGAAGAAGAACACATCCTTCATCTGGAAGCAAAGGAAGATGGATGGGGCTGAGTCTGACCAATCCTTTCCTCCCTGGCTCCATCCCTCCCCAAAACCACCCTCCCACCTGCCTAGATACCCTCCTTGCTTCAGACACTCAACATCCTCAAAGCCATGTCCCTTCCTGCCCTTCCCTGCCTATCTCAGAAGCCCTACTTCTCCCCTGGCCATACTCTACCTCAGATCCGCATCCATTCACTTAAAGGCAAAGCCCTCCCTTTCAGTGTCCACCCCCTACTGCCTCCCCTCACATCCCCTTCACTCTCTGTTCTACCCCCTGATGGGGTGATGTTAAGAGTTCTACATGTTAATTAATTGGTCCTGCTTGCTGTCTGTTACTTACATTGTCTCTGATTGGTTAAAATAAATGCTGAGGTCTGAGATTGGACAAAGACAGAGATAGGCAAGACAAAGGTGCAAGGGCTTCTGAGACAGAGAGGTTGACGGGAAGAAGCCAGAAGCAGGAAGGAGGAGGACACACACACGATGGGGGTAGATTAAAGAAGACCATTCCATGTGGCCTGGAACATCGGCTATTGGAGAATAGCAGCTGTCCAAAGGGACGTGTGTATATATGGGATCGTATTTAGAAAATAGAATTAAGAACTCACTTAGATAGGCTAAGATTGCACAATTCAGGCCAAGGCTTGTTAAAATCCATGTGGTGTCTGTGTGCTCATTTATAATGGCTGGATAAGGACTAACAGTCGCCAACCAATTAAATACAATTTAAATACTAATAAATAAAATAACTTAGCCTTTTCTTTAAAAACACCCCCCCCCTCCCCCCATCCCCCCATCGCCCCCCAGTCTTCACTCCAGGTTCTGCCCTTCCTTTCCGCTCCCTTTTCATTCCATGTCCCGTTCTCTCACACCTCGCTCTGGCCCTCCGCTCCTTGCTCACCATCTTCCTCACGATGACGATCTTGGGCCCCAGCTGCTTGTTCACGGTGAAGATGTGCAGCAGCCTCAGTGTGAAAATCATGAAGTCAAGGCAGAGGACGGTGTGTCCCAAGTCATACAGCGCATACGTCAGCCTAAGGAGCGGGGAGGAGACACGGCACTGCTCAGATCAGGGAAGTCTCCTCTGAAGAAGCTGAGGCCTCACCGGGCAGAAGCAGGGACACTCTGACTGGCCCTGGCTTTCTCTGGTCTCAGTATAATGATGGATGGCTTCCTAAGATTCGTGTGAGGAGTTTGCCTTGCCACACACCTGTCATTCCAGCACTGGGGAGGCTGAGTCAGTGGGATCTCTGGAAGTTCCAGACAGACCTGGCTGGTCTAAATAGGGAGTTCCATACCAGCCTGCTCTACAGAGGGAGACCCTGTCTCAGTAAACGGAGAGAGGGTCCCTAAAATAGGGAGTGGTCAGCGGTGTATAAATGAAAACAGTTGCAGGCGTCAGACTAAGGTGGTAAATCTGATTTAATCAACAGCTCCAGGTTACAGAGCCCCAGGCATTGCCTCGCATGTCCTCACGGGGGTGCTCACGGCTCCTGTGGGCAGGCAATGGGTCAAGCTATTTGGACAGAAATCTACCGATGTAACTGATCCATGTGCCTTATTTTTTGTAATAATAAAAGTTAGAAATAGAGAGGCAGAGGCAGGCAGATCTCTGTGAGTTCGAGGCCACCCTGGTCTACAAAGCAAGTCCAGGGCAGCCAGAGGTGTTACCAGAGAAATCCTTTCTCGGAAAAAAAAAATTTTTTGAAATAGAAATAACCTAAATGGGGGAGACTGGAGAGATGGCTCAGCGGTTAAGAGCATTGACTGTTCTTCCAAAGGAAACGGGTTCAAATTCCAGCACCCACATGGCAGTTCACAGCTGTCTGTAATTGCCCAGCGTGGTGGTGCACGCCTTTAATCCCAGCACTCGGAAGGCAGAGGCAGGCGGATCTCTGAGTTCAAGGCCATCCTGGTCTACAAAGTGAATCCACAACAGCCAGGGGGGCTACACAGAGAAACCCTGTCTCAAAACAAAAACAAAGAAATAACCTACATGTTCATCTGGAGGGCACTGGCTTAAAGTCATCACCAATTAGACAGTAGGTGATGGTGTTTCTCCCTCCCAATATACAATGATTTTTCAGCTCTTGGAAATGGGTGCTTAGTACAATGTATCAAATACACCCTTGATATTGGCCTTCCTGCACTCAGCAGGGCCTTGGCCCTGTGTTCTCAGACAATACATTACACAAAATAAAGCCTGGGGAAAACAGAAATAGTAGTTTGCTAAACTCTTATCTCCCTTTCTTTTCTTTTTTTCCCTCCCTCCCGCCCCCCTGCAGGGTTTCTGTGTGTAGCCCTGGCGAACCTGGGATTCACCTTGTAGACCAGCCCAGCTACTTACCTCCCTTTCTGTTTGAATAAATTATTCATGCCAGGTTACTGTGTTTCAGCCTGGAGGAAACCTACCTCTTGATATGCCAGCTGAGGAATGCTTCAGTAAAGGGGGGTGGCTGTCCATCACCCAGGGGGATAAACCTTGCAAATGTTAGGTAGGCACTCCATCTCTGAGCCACAGCCACATTCCCTCACTAGGGGATTCTAGGCAGGGGCTCTACCATTCCGCTAGTCCCTTACTCACCAGCAACCTGCTCGCTTACCTGCAGCCAACGCCCAACAGGAAGCAGGTGAGTGCCAACAGGTCGCACTGGTTCCAGGTGTCTGAGAGGTAGAGGTGCAGGCGGTGCCGCAGGGGGGCTTTGCCAGGCCCAGGTCCCCCACTGGCCAGGCTGCCCCAGTCACTGCCCAGGCCCTGGCGCAGCTCCTCGCACAGTAGCGTGAAGGCCCAGAAGTACAGCAGCAGCTCGAAGACACCCGGCGGCTTTATGGGGTGGAAATCCACCAGCAACACACGCGCAAACAGCAGCAGGAACATCAGGTAACTGACCACGTTGCCCAGGAAGATGGTCACTGGGGCGCCCCAGAAGTGCCACCAGCGCCTGGGGCAGCCTCCACAGCAGCTGGCACGTCCTGGCAGACTTGGCCTCTCAAGGGCCATCTTTGCTGAAGGCTCCGAAGACCTGCAAGGGAGCGAACCTCAAGAACCACTGAGCCTGGACTGGCTGCCTTCCTGGCATTCTAACCTCCACATTGTACCACTTCGGACTGGGGGGGGCGGGGGGATATGACCCAGTAAATCCCAGCATGTTGGAGACTGAGGCAGGAGGATTGCCGTGTGTTTGACACTAGCCTGAGCTTTGTGAAGAAACAAAACAAACATAAAAGAAAAACAAATAACAAAGAAAACAAAAATGAAAACCTCGTGGCATCCACCAACTTTAATCCCAGCAGAGGTAGGCGGATCTTTGTGAGTTTGAGGCCAGCGTTGTCTACCTAATCAGTTCCAAGCCATCCAGAGAGAAACCCTATGTCAAAGCCAAAAACCAAACCAAACAAACACTAAACAAAACCCTGAGTACATCTGTCTTTAGAAACTGAACAGAAGGAAACTAGCCTAGAAGATGCAAAGGACAAAGCCACCGAGAAAATACCACCTGTCAGTTCCACACAGAGAGGTATCTAGAACACGCAAACCTGTAGACAGAGTCTGAAGGTGGGTTCTCAGCTGCCTGGGGCTGGGAACAAGGAAGTGACAGCTAGAGGGACTAAGTTTCTATGCTGGGAATCTAGATATATTTAAATTAACTGGGCTGGAGAGATGGCTTATTGGTTAAGAGCGCTGGCTGCTCTTCTGGAGTGCCGTGGATTTGATTCCCAGCACCCACATGGCAGCTCACAACTGTCTGTAACTGCGCTCCCAGTTGATTCTACTTCTGGCCTCCATGGGCCTGGCATGTACACGAGGTGCTGACATACAGGCAGGCAAACCACCCACACACATGAAGTAGAAGTAAATAAATCTAAAAAGGATTAAACAAAGATGTGAGCCAGGGTCCAGTCACGGCTCTTAGCACACAGTGTGTGTTTCAGGAGCCTCAGAGGCGACCGAGGTGCTGTACGAGTGGAAGCGTGAGAGCTTTGTTGAAGTCCACCTACTTCCCCCTGGTGAAAAGAATGGAATCTGAGCTCTACTGAGGGGCCCTGCAGGTGTCAATGAGAATGAAAATCCAGTGCAGATTGATTGCTGGGTCAGACTTGGGGCATCTAATGCCAGGCAGCTGATTGTCAGCATATTGAGGACACAGTACAATCTGGGGGAAAGGTTCCAGGCAGCGATCATTCCAGTTCCAGGTGTGCAATAAAGCTTAAGGTGTGGGTACATAGAAACTCCTTTGCAAAGTATGTGGGACCATGAGGGTGGGGTCTAGGGCTAAAAGGCCTAGAGTCTAGTGTGGTCTCCAAACAACAGCATAGAGGTCATAGAGCACACGTGACATCTCCCCTAAAAATGAGCTTAGCTGGAGCTAAAGATAACAGTCTAGGGACAGAGAGTCTGGATAAGCATTCTGGGGGATTTGGATGAAGTTGGCCTCTAGCAAAAGGTGGGTGAGGTCTGCCGCCACAGATAGCAAAAAGGTCACCAAGACATTAATAAAATCCACTCCCACCCTTCTGGGAGGGAAAACAGGTTTTTTTTTTTTTTTTTTTTTTGGTTTTTCGAGACAGGGTTTCTATGTTTAGCAGCTCTGGCTGTCCTGGACTCGCTTTGTAGACCAGGCTGGCCTCGAACTCGCAAAGATCCGCCTGCCTCTGCCTCCCAAGTGCTGGGATTAAAGGCGTGCGCCACCACCACCCAGCGAAAACAGGTATTTTTATCTCCTCCACTGAGAAGAGGCCCCTGGTTGTTAACACTCCTGGTTTCCCCAGTGATCTGTGGGCACAAGGACTCTTGTGCTCCCAACACTCTACCTCTGGCCTTGGTGGAGACAGGCAGTACATTCTGAACTACTCCTTACAACACAGAGCCCTGTTGCCTCCTCTTAGGAATTTCCCAGGACCAAGGGAGAGCCTCAGCAAACAGAAGTGTCCACCCCAAGGCTTGATAACATGAACTTGATCCCCAAGCTGGAAGGAGAGAACTAGCTTCTACAGCTTGTTCTGTGGACTCCTTCCTGTGGCAAGCACCTCCCGCCCCCTCAAAAAAAAAAATGCACAAATAGCAAAATGAAATGTGATTTAGAAAAAAATTAAATGGCCTTAAGAATTGAAGAATTGGGGCTGGAGAGATGGCTCAGCGGTTAAGAGCACTGCCTAGTGCTCTTCCAAAGGTTCTGAGTTCAATTCCCAGCAACCACATGGTGGCTCACAACCATCCACAATGTGATCTAGTGACCTCTTCTGGAATGCAGGTGTACATGCAGATAGAGCACACATATGCATAAAATAAATAAAATAAATCCTTTTTTTTTTTTTTTTTTGGTTTTTCGAGACAGGGTTTCTCTGTGTATCCTTGGCTGTCCTGGACTCACTTTGTAGACCAGGCTGGCCTCGAACTCACAAAGATCCGCCTGCCTCTGCCTCCCAAGTGCTGGGATTAAAGGCGTGCGCCACCACCGCCCGGCTTAAAATAAATCTTAAAAAAAAAAAAAAAAAAAAAATTGAAGAATTGATTCAGCTATTCCAAGCACTGGCTGCTCTTCCTGCTCTTCCAGAAGACCAGGTTTGATTCCAACTGAGAATTCCTGGAAAGGAACTGCCTGCAGAGGCCGATGGACTGATAGAGAGTTCAGAGCCTATGCAGAGTTGGGATGTTCCTATCAGATAGTCTAATTTCTGTTGGCTGTGTTTAAATAATTGTCTATCCCGGTATCAGAACTAACTTCCTGATAAGCATACAAATTTTGCAATGTATTAACTTCATAAAATCCTATTCTCCAGGTTGGAGAGATGGCTCAGTGGTTAAGTGCACTGGCTGTTCTTACAAAGGACCTGGGTTCAAATCCCAGCACCCACATGGCAGTTCACAGCTGTCTGTAATGGCTGGGCACCCAGCACTTGGAAGGCAGAGGCATGAGTATTGCCTTCCTTCTTGAACTCTCTGTGAGTTCAAGACCAGCCTGGTCTACAGAGTGAATTCCAGGACAGCCAGGGCTACACAGAGAAACAAAAGAAAAAACCAAACAAACAACCCCCCCCCAAAAAAAACCCTATTCTCCAATAGTAGATAGCTAAGAATGCTGTAAGATGGTATCTGAGCCCAAGGCTAAAATTCTCCCTGCCCTAACTGTTCTCTTAAATATTTCTACCAGTGTTTGTTTGTTTTTTGGTTTTTCGAGACAGAGTTTCTCTGTGTAACCCTGGCTGTCCTGGACTCACGTTGTAGATTAGGCTGGCCTCAAACTCAGAGATCCACCTGCCTCTGCCCCAAGAGTGCTGGAATTGAAGGTATGCACCACCATGCCTGGCCTTACCAGTGTATTTTTAAATGCCTTGATTTATGACTTTCTTTGTTCTGTTACTATAAAAACTCCATGAAACTGTTTCCACGTTGGAACTAACTTAGCTTCGTGTTCCCTGCTTAGGTCATTCATATCTGGCTATAGAAAAAGCTGTCTTTTATTCCATCTGAGGTGACAGTTGTGGGAGTTTCTTTGTTATGGTATATGTTTGTGTCTCTGTGTCTCTGTGTGTGTGAATGTGTGTGTGTAAGTATGTGCTTCTGTGTGTGTGGGGTGTGTGTGTGTGTGTGTGTGTGTGTGTGTGTGTGTGTGTGTGTGTTGCTAGTTCCCAGCACCCACATGGCAGCTCAGAACCTTGTATAACTCCAATTTCAGGATATCCAATGCCCTCTTCTGGCCTCAGAGGTCCACTGCATGTACACAACACACAAAACCCACACATATACACATAATTAAAGATAAGATATTTTAAAGTGTTTAAAGAGTTAATCCAGCAGAGCCCGCCAGTCACTTGCCCTGGATTCCGATCTGGGCCACTTGAAGGAGAGGGAAGGATTAATTATCTCCTATATGATACAATTTACTTGAAGGAGAGGGAAGGATTAATTATCTCCTATATGATACAATTTACTTGAAGGAGAGGAAGGATTAATTATCTCCTATATGATACAATTTACTTGAAGGAGAGGGAAGGATTAATTATCTCCTATATGATACAATTCACTTGAAGGAGAGGAAGGATTAAATATCTCCTATATGATACAATTCACTTGAAGGAGAGGAAGGATTAATTATCTCCTATATGATACAATTCACTTGAAGGAGAGGAAGGATTAATTATCTCCTATATGATACAATTCACTTCTGCTTTCCATAAACCCTCCCTGGAGACAGCAGCCCTAATCCCTCACAAGCAATCTGCCGGATTTTCTGACTCCTAACTCTCGGAAAACCACAATGTTTTCTTTTCCTTTGTGTCTTTTACTTGTTTGCTTGGACCCGGAGCCTGGATACGCTTTCCTTGGTGCCCTAGGCCTTCTCGCTCATGTTGTGATGCCCTGCTCCTCCGCTCTTTCCCCCATGCCTCTGCTTGCCAACCTCCATGACAAAAAATGAACGGCGGCTTCCTAGCCATAGGCAGTTCACAATCTCCTGCTCTGTTGCTTTTCTCTTAACCTCTAGAAAAATTTTCCCAAGCTTCCTCCTTCTGAGTCCATTTCCCAATTAGTTTATTAGGCCAGGGTAAGAACCCTGGACAGGAGGAGATGAGAGATCAGTGTTTGATGCTTAGTTGCTCTCCACCTTATCTTTAGCACTGGGCTTGCTGATTCAGCTATACAGACTGGCCGGCAAAGCCCCAGGCATCCTCCCTGGCTGCTCCAGGTACAGGCGTGCCCTGCCACGCCCCGATTTTATTACAGGTGCTGGGAATCTGAGCGCACTTCCTCATAGGCACTTTAATGGCTGTTTCATTGGTTTTTGTTTTGTTTTGTTTTGTTTCCTTTTGCTTTTCCTCTAGGTTTTGGGTTATTCGGATGGCCTGGGATGGAACCCAGGGCCTCTATTAGGTTAGACAAGTACTCAGCCATGGGACTACACATACTGAGCCTGGTCTTTAAAAGATCTTCGTGAGGACTGCACACTGACAGAGCTAAGTCCCCAGGGTCAGAAAAGTAATAGTGACTGCTCCCTTAATGAGCAGTGGAAGACTTAGCAGGTAGCCCAAGGCAACCTGGTTTCTTTTTTTTTTTTTTTTTTTGGTTTTTCGAGACTGGGTTTCTCTGTGTATCCTTGGCTGTCCTGGACTCGCTTTGTAGACCAGGCTGGCCTCGAACTCACAGAGATCCGCCTGCCTCTGCCTCCCGAGTGCTGGGATTAAAGGCGTGCGCCACCACCGCCCGGCTTGCAACCTGGTTTCTTGTGATGGCAGCATCTTTGTGGACGGAGACAGTTTTTTTGCCTGCAGAGCCATCTCACCGGACCCAACCAAATTTCAAGTCAGTCCCTGAGCGTGGCCTTCTAGAAACTACCTCAGCATCTTCGGTGGCTCACTAAGGCCATCAACCCCTAAAGCCCAGTTCTTCCTTCGGGCCTTGCTCCAGTGCCTGATGGGAAGTGGGAGTTGACACAATCCTGAAACTGCCCACCAAGGGGCCCTCCCCACCCACAGCGCCGGGGTGTCACTCACCCAGCAGGACCTGCACCGTTAATGCCACTGTCCATGTCGAAGTCAGACTCCTTCTGTAAGGGCTCCTCCTCGGACTTCCTGCCGTAGAGGGGGTGGACACAGAGTGAGAAATAGAGGGGTTCTTGAGAAAAACCCAAACTTATTTTACTACAAACAGCGCAGAGAGATGGGTGAGTTGCCTAACTCAGAGCCATAGCCTAAAAAAGGAGAGAGATTAGCCGGGCGGTGGTGGCACACGCCTTTAATCCCAGCACTTGGGAGGCAGAGGCAGGCGGATCTTTGTGAGTTCGAGGCCAGCCTGGTCTACAAAGCGAGTCCAGGACAGCCAGAGATATTCAGAGAAACCCTGTCTCGAAAAACCAAAAAAAAAAAAAAAAAAAAAAGGAGAGAGATTGCAGAGAGAGATACTGCAAAAGCACTCAGCACCGCTCACTTTCCGGGAAGAGACAAAGTGGGCCAAGTAGGAGGGCAGAGAGAAGTAAGCAAGAAGGAGTGGCTGAGCCCCGAGCCCTAGAAACTGACCTGAAGGCGATGAGGTTGGTGTAGAGGAGAGGTGGGCAGCAGAAGGCCAGAAGCAGGGCCCAGATGGGCGTCGTACTGTCCATGTACCCCCACCACTTCTGTGTCAGCAGGGACTGTGGGATGTGGGAGTGTTAGAGCTTGACTCTCCTCATAGCGCCCACCCCGAGCCCCTGACAACGGCTGCACACAGCACCGGCTCAGAGCAAGCTTCCATATGGGGTCTCCACTGTTAGAACTTGGGGGACAGTCGTCTAAGGCAACCTCCTCAGGTTTAGCCAGTAGAACGGAACAGCTGACTTTCAATGTGTGTGGGTGTTTTGTCTGCATGCACGTCTGGGCACCACTGTGGGGGCTGAAATTATGTTTTAAGTTTAAATTTCTGTGCTTAAGAGATCTACAAAACAAAAATGCTTCAAATCTGGCTCAAAATGTGTGGTAGTGGGCTTATTCTTGCCCAGTGGGATTAACACCGTGGCATGCCTTGTGTTCAGATAGGCAAGAGGGCACCAGACCCACAGAACTGGAGTTACAAGTGGTTGTGAGCTGCCAAATGTGTGGTAGGAATCAAACCTGGGTCATCTGCAAGAGCAGCCTGTGCCCTTAAGGAGCGACCCACTGAGCAGCCAATCTTTATTGGCATGATGGGGCAGACACTGTGCCTAGCACTTTGCATGGACCAGGTCACATAACCCCAGAGGGCTAATAATAGTATTTTCTCCTTCTCACACACAGGACTGTCTACCAACAAATAAACAAAGGACAGTAACCAGCAGAGCGGGAATCCATGAGCTTCACTGAGTGTGGGAACTTCTGAGCTCCAGTCAGATTTCAGTTCAAGACACTGGTCATTTTCAAAATGTTAGCATGTCAGGATTGCGAGTGTACAAGGCTTTCCTTCAGGGAAGGATTTCCTAAACCAAAGCTTGTCTCCGTCTAAAAGGCTAGATAATGTCCCTAGGAATCTTCTAACTGTGGAGAAGCGGACCTATACACAGCTTAAAGAAGAGGGAAGAGCTTCCTGTTGAGGAGGTAGTACTTCCTTTAGGAGGTGTGGGATTGCCTGTGGGAATGAGAAGAACTTCCTGTGTGAGAAATGATACTTCCTGTTAGCAACAATACTGCCTGGGGTTGAAAGGTTATATAGATGGTGGGTTCTTGCTGTGGCAGACCCACATCTTGTGGGTCTTCTTGTGTAAAAACAAAGTGAAGTGACATTTTATTTTATTTTTTCAAGACAGGGTTTCTCTGTGTAGCCCTGGTTGTCCTGGACTCATTTTGTAGAGCAAACTGGCCTCAAACTCACAGAGATCCTCCTGCCTCTGCTTCCTAAGTGCTAGGATTAAAGGCATGTACCACTGTGCCTAGCAGCAAAGTGACATTTTCTCAGGCTTTTCAACCTTCCTAACACTGTGGGACCCTTTAATACAGTTCCTCATGTTGTGGTGAACCCCAACCATAAAATTATTTTCATTGCTACTTTACAACTGTAATTTTGCTGCTGTTACGAATTTTTTAGTTTTCTTGAGATGGAGTTTCTTTGTGTAGCCCTGGTTGCCCTGGAACTCACTCTGTAGACAAGGCTGGTCTCGAACTCAGAGATTTACCTGCCTCTGCCTCCTGAGTGCTGAGTGTGTGCCACCACCGCCCTACTTACTGCTATGAATTTTAATGTAAATATATGATATTGGACCCCAGTGAAAAGGTTGTTCAATCCCCCGAGGTTGGGAACCATTGTTCTAGGGACAAGTGGACTCCAGGGGTGGCTCATGGTTATCTGAGTCACATGCTCACCTGTACCCCATCCTGGGCAAAGAATGCACGGGCATCAGCCTGCATGGCAAGTTGGAGGCAGGTAGCCTCTCCCCAGAGGGGACAGCGACGCAGAAGCAGGCGGGCTGCCCGTTCCTCACTGTTGTGGTAACACTCTCCAAAGAGGTCTGGGGACAAGGGTACAGGTGAGGACAGAAGGAGTGAAGGGGTGCCCATGCACCCGCAACACCCTGCCCCACGCACCCACACTCATGCTCTCAAACTTGGCCGCCAGGTCCTTCCGCCGAGAGGCCTCCTCAGCCTCCCATTCTAGGCGAGCCATCACTCGAAGTAGGAGACAGGCCCCAAGAGCAGAGGCCACTGAGTTGGAGCCCTGGGAAGACAGAAAGAGGACATGGTGAGGTCAGAGCTTGGTGTGAAATTTGAAAAAGGGACAAAGAGAAGCTGTGGTTGTGGGAGACTAGAAGTTAATGGTGTAATTAAGGCCAAGGGTTCACCCAGATTAACACTTCATGTTGCCATTAGACAGGGTCACTCAAAGATGTAGAATAGCCAAGTGGTAAACTGGGAGCACTGGGAGGCTATTTTTATGGGCACTGAGTTCATTCTGGGAAGACAAGTTCTGCAAGTAGATAATGGTTATATACAATGTCATCAATGTTCTTTTTAAGAATTCAGAGTGTGTGTGGAGGTGGGAGGGGGGTGGCACAGGCAGCATCCAATAAGGTTGAGGCAGGAGAATCATGGGGCTCTGGCCAGCCTGAGTCACACAGGAAGACCCTGTCTCAGCAAAACAAAACTAGGGGTGGGAATGTCAGTAGAATGCTTGCCTAGCATGCACAGAGCGGTGGGTTTGATTCTCAACAGCACATGAGACAAGGATAGTGGCACGTGTTCAGAATCATCCTGGGCTAATATGGAGTTCAAGGCCAGCCTGGGCTGTGTGTGACCTCAAAACAAACAACAAAAGAAAGACTGAGACTAGAGTGCAGGTTGGGTGATGTCAGAGGTCAGAGTATCCTATGGAGGCCAAGGTGAGGTCTACAGGATTCCAGAAAGAGGGTCAGCATTTACCTTCTCCCAGAAATAAATGGCCATCTGGGCTCGGTTTAACAACAGAGCCCAAATAAGCAGGTCACTCCAGGGAGCTTGTTCAAAGTTGGCATCCATTGACATTGACGACTGAGTAGTGGCCCATTCCATAAGCAGACAGGCCTGAAAGCAAAGAGAAACCTAACAAGAACTAACCCCACCCCTGGGCTTGCCATACCCTCCCTCGAACACCACCCTTCCCCATTTTACTACACCCTTTTTCCAATGCCCTGTCCCCCCAGATGCAGCCCCAACAATGCACCCTCAGCTTTGATGGTCCTTACACTCTCTCTGCAGTCTTGACCCCACTGTGAGTCTCGGGTACTCCTGGCAGGGTACCTCGGTGCACATGTTTCTCCCAACAGAGTCCTCAGAACTTGCCCCACATTAGGAGGCCGGAGTTCTGCAGCTCCATCTTTTATAGGTGGGGCTTTGCCACTGCCAGAGTGTGATGCCTGGTCCAGAAGGCTGCGGATGAGTGAGTTAGGGGACACTGCACTGTACAGCTGGGCCAGGCGCAGGGGGGTCAGGAAGTGTCCCAGGCTAAGGCCATGGGAGATGAGCAAGCGCACAAATTCGGGCCGGTCGTTCAGCAGGGCGTCCATGAGAGAGGCCTCCAGGTGGAAGGACTACGTGAGAGGAAGGGATGACACAGTGGTAAGATGACACGGACACACCAGGTGGACTCAGAGATGGAGGACGAGAGGTAGAGGTGCAATGCCGCAAGTGAAACATTATGGGAGTAGAGAGAAGGGATTGATGAACGGATGGACAGATTGATAGACAGGTGGATGGCTGACAGGTGGATAGATGAAAGGATCCACAGGCACTTGGATATATGGAGTAGGTTGGTTGGTGAAAGGAGGGCAGGAGTGGGTGAGCAAATGAAGATATTGGTGGGTAGATGGATAGAGACATGGATGACTGACTGGGTAGACAATGGACAGGTGGCTAGGAAGCATGAGTGGATGATGGATAGGTGGATGGATAGACAGCATGAGTGG